>CAXFZQ010000240.1:0-72763 GCA_964007375.1 Ophion obscuratus | reverse complement strand
TCTCGACATAGCGCATTCCGAAGAAGCTACATTACCGCAAACCAGCTAAATCGCTTAATAACGAATAATTCGTAAAATGGTCCTGTATCTTCTAAAGGAAGCCGAAATCGCGATTTTTTTATTCTCAAAAAAGTGTTTCTTTTGCGCCAAATATGAATAATCCAAGATCAAATTAAGGCGCCAGAGATATCGTAATCGTGCCCAAGCATATGCCAGGAAAATGAAATTAAGAGCACCTAAGACTAATCAACGTTGAACGGTATCGTACACATATCGAAAGTGCTCCAGACCCACCCAACGATTCCACACACACGTCGAAGGTGCTCCAGACCCACCCAACGATTCCACACACACATCGAAGGTGCTCCAGACCCACCCAACGATTCCACACACACATCGAAGGTGCTCCAGACCCACCCAACGATTCCACACACACAAAAGTCGCATTTTCTATCGAATATGGACGCTGCATGGTCAAAATTGGGAACCACAAACATAATAATGCTTCGACTTTCAACCCCCTGTTTCACACCCTTAAACGCCGAATTTCAATTTTTGTCACTCTTGAAAAAAGTCTTATTTTGGGCCAAATATCAATAAACCAGGGTCAAATAAAGGCGCCAAAGATATCGTAATCGTGCCCAAGTGTAGAGTGGATCAGGGTGATTTTCTTCAAATGTTGCTCGATTTTGAAATTTTCTTTGACTGTGTAATTAGGCATGTTTCACTGTGTACACCCCCAAGTACACAGTGGATCAAATCCCATTTATTAAAAATGGTTATTATCTCAATATCTATTGGGTTTGGCCGTTCAGTGTCTTTTTACAAAATGAAGCCATTGAACACACCTCACGTTTAGTCAAGGTTTCATTGAGATGGTGTGAACGATTAGGAAGCTATAGACCTCTGAAAAAAAAACGCCACTGATTCCACTCTGACCCTACACTGTCCGACGAGCAAACCTGATTTTTTGGAAACCCGGTTAAATTTGAAAATTTCCTCGTTATCATTCCTAAGTCACGTTTTTTTTCTTTCACTTTGCTAATTAACGAAAAAACGTATATATACAGGGTGTCCCAAAACTCAACGATAATCTGAGACCGGATGAAAGGCCAAGTTATACCAGTTCTGGGAAAAATAAAATAAAAAATCCATATCACTCAGTTCAGCGATAATAGACATTTTTAAAAAAAAGTTGAAATTCGACACCCTTGGTCGCATTTTCAAGTCCTGTGATTACCAATGTCACAATTTCGCTGTGATTTTTTTAATTTCGTGATCTTCATTAACGATGCTATTAATCGCAACTACAAATTAATGCAAAAAACATTGTTAATTTAATAAAATAAGTTAAGTTTTAGTGAGTCATGGTTCACAAAAATATTGTTAGTTAACTTTGACACTTCATTTTGAAAAAAAAATGTACTACACTACCCTTGGCAAGTTGTTTCAAAAGATGGCGCATTTAATCAAGATTTCAAAATGGTGCAACACTTGCCACTTTTCTTGCCATTAAACATTTTATTTCTTATTTTTTTTCAAATTGAGCTCATTATCAATTTTTATTGTAAAAAACATATGTTTTTTACAATAAAAATTGGTTATTAACTGACTCAATTACCTCTTTACTAAAAATAATAATTTTATTTCAGACCAGAAACAAAAAATAACAAATTTTAGTAACAAAAAATCCTAATGTTGAGTTGTTCAAAATGAGCTCAATTTGAAAAAAAATAAGAAATAAAATTTTTAATGGCAAGAAAAGTGGCAAGTGTTGCACCATTTTGAAATCTTGATTAAATGCGCCATCTTTTGAAACAACTTGCCAAGGGTTGTGTAGTACATTTTTTTTTCAAAATGAAGTGTCAAAGTTAACTAACAATATTTTTGTGAACCATGACTCACTAAAACTTAACTTATTTTATTAAATTAACAATGTGTTTTGCATTAATTTGTAGTTGCGATTAATAGCATCGTTAATGAAGATCACGAAATTAAAAAAATCACAGCGAAATTGTGACATTGGTAATCACAGGACTTGAAAATGCGACCAAGGGTGTCGAATTTCAACTTTTTTTAAAAAATGTCTATTATCGCTGAACTGAGTGATATGGATTTTTTATTTTATTTTTCCCAGAACTGGTATAACTTGGCCTTTCATCCGGTCTCAGATTATCGTTGAGTTTTGGGACACCCTGTATAACAGAATAAGAATATATAGACAGAATAAGAAAATTCCAGGTCGAATAAAGTCGGATAAAGTTCCTAAAAGGACATATTGCCGATTAATTTGGAATTTTGTGCACCCATGTATTTTTACTTGCTGATCACGATGGTGAAAATACCCGCAAATTTGATTTTCATGATCAAAACTCACAAAAACTGAACTTTTTTTAGTTTTTCTATTTTATTGTAATAAATGTGGGATCTGAGAGAAAAATGTTTTTTTACAAAAGTTGTAGCCTATAAAAAGATTGATCTTTTATGTTCTGTACAAGTTTTGTCTGAATCCAATATACTTCGAGAAAAATGGGATAGTGTTTCAAAAAGTACATTTTCCTGAACTCCATTAGTTATGATATTATCTACCTACGGATTTTACCGCAGGAAGGTTGCTGTTTGATCTTTAACACTATAAGCATACCTGAGCAAAAGACGAACCCAAACAAACTCGAAACAGCACACAACAAACCCAAACAAACTTTAATCTTCCCGCGGTAATGTGCCTAAGTAGACAATATCGAAACTAATGGACTTCAGCAAAATGTACTTATTGGAGCATTATCGCATTTTTTTCGAAGGGGCTGGGTTGAAATTCCGAACTTTGAATGATCGGAACGCTCATACTACCCCGAAAGATGAAAACTCCGAAAGAATTTTACACGAAAGACTAAAACTCCAAAAATCTGAACACCGTCAAAATAATCCGGCTGTGGAAGTTTTGAAAGTTTCAAAATTTTCAATACATCGACGAAATATTTCATGATTTTTTTTTTATTAAGGGGAGATGTACACCTAGGAGCCGGAAAAAGGTCATTTATGTGAATTTTTTCAAGGAAAACTATTTGAAATTTCGGATTGGAGTTTTATTTATCTAAAAGTATATACATTCAAAAATATGTTTAATTTTCTTTATTTAAAAATATCAAAAATATACAAGGATATTGTATGATCCTTGGAGCGTCGTAAAAAAATCTGCGTATACGGTACCCACTGGCGTTTCTTCAAAAATCATCTGAAAAACAAAAACCAAAAAGATTATTAAATTAGATACTATAATCTAGTACTTGTCATAGCCGATTTTGAAAATATCGATTTATGACAAAATGGCGGACGTTTGAACATAAATAGTGATTTTTGGGCCAAAAATTAGTTATTATTTTTCCTATAAAACAAAAAATAAGTAACGGGAAAAAAAATCCTATGACAAGTACTAGATAATGGTGTATAGAATAACCACAAAAAAACTCAAGGCAATCGTTTCGTTGGTTTTCGAGAAATTTTGGGTACCGATTTGAAAAACGTGGTTTTGAGAAAAACGCGTTTGAAAATTTGGCAATGAATAAATCATGAAATTTGTCAACTTACATGAAACCATCGATACCAGGCCCATAGTGTAGGTCTTCTGCGGTCGACGGAATGTTCATAGCTTGTAGATCGATTTTTTCGACCATCTAGGTGTATATCTCCCCTTAAGTAGTGATTTTACGTCAATGCTGATATTTGTCCGACAATATATACGTTCCACATAATTCACAGTCAACTGCGTAGACTTTCGCTGGCATGATCTTGACCAAACTTGTAATTTCGGAACATTAAAAGTAGGAATTTTAAACCGTCGGGGCATTCAAATTTCGGAATTTCAACCCGGCCCCCTCGTCAAGATCATACCAGCGAAAGTCTACACAATTGACTGTAAATGATGTAGAACGTATCACATTTTATCTGGACAAATTTTAAAATTGACGTAAAAGCACTTCTTAATTTTTAAAAAATCTCAAAATAATTCCTCGACGTATTGAAAATTTTGAAACTTTTGAAACTTCCATGGGCGAATTATTTTGACGGTGTTCAGATTTTCGGAGTTTTGGTCTTCCGTGTAAAATTCTTTCGGAGTTTTGAGCGTTCTGATCATTCAAAGTTCGGAATTTCAACCCGGCCCCATCTTAAATTTCGGAATTTTAAACCGTCGGAGCATTCAAAGTTCTGATTTTCAACCCGGCTCCTTCTCGAAACAGAATGGTTTTAGACAAAAACTGTGTAGAATATAAAAGATCACTCTTTTTATAGGCTACAACTTCTGTCGAAAACATTTTTTTCTCAGATCAACATTTATTGAAATAAAGTAGAAAAACTAAAAAAAAAAGGTTTTTGTGAGTTTTTACTTTGAAAATCAAATTTGCGGGTATTTTCACTATCCTATTCGTAATCAGCGAGTTAAATACACGGGTACACGAAATTCCAAATTAATAGGAGGAATGTCCTTTTCGGAACTACACTCGAAATTTCTCTATTTAATTGAAAATTTGTTATTTCGATTAAAAATGTCCCACTTCAATTTCTCAATTTCATTAAGATTCAATTTGACCTGAATTTAATTTCTCAATGGAAATTGCCCGTAGAAAAAATTTCTTACCGACAGAAAAAAAAATTAAGAAAGTTTTTTTTTTAATTTCCAAACCACAGCTCATAATTGTCGAGTCGACGATATTTCGCGGCGAACTTTTTGGAACGTGTCATACGCGCTAGAAACGGCGAAAACGAGGAAAGTAAATATAAAGTCTCCCGTGGATAATTTTTCGTTCGCGACGACGAAGCGAGCCTGGAAGCGAGGCTTTGTATGTAGAACGATAAACTTGTCGCTTCTGTCGTCGTGTATTTCGTCTAACCTCACTCGTATCGCGTTACAAACTGCGTAGAAGCTAAACAGCAGGAAGAAAGAAAAAAAAATATTCCGAGCCTCCGGAATTACGTCCTGTCTCTGTAGGACCCACTGCGTCGTACGAAGACCACGTGGGAGACCGGAAAAAAGAGTATACGAGTACCACGTGTGTCTCTGCGTTGCAATAGGTGAAAAACGAAAGTAACAAAAGTGGCATAATCGTCAGATAAGCGTACTGACGAATACCGGAAACTTATACTCTGATACTCGAAATACTTGTCAGCAGCGGATATACACTAGCGAAATACATCGATAGAATCGGTTGGAATCAATCGATTGACGTGACTACAAAACTATAAAATTTTAACGGGAAAAAAAAATTCGAAAAAATATCTCATATAATTATATTGCTTTGAAAATAGAAAAATACAATTTTTTCCTCTCTGGAAATTTTACCACAAACCTCTTAGTTCTCAACTTACGGTAATTCAATGATCTGATTTTTTTACCGAAAATAGGTGAAAAAAAAATTTTGAAAAAAAAATCTGAAAAAATTCTCGCGAATTCAACGAAAACCGATACAACTTTTTACCATCTTGAGGTTTTCCTCGAATCCTTGTCGTTTTCGCGTTACACGTTATTTTTTGAATTGTCTCTTTTTTCAAAAGTCAAAATATCTTTAGAAAAAAAACATCGTACGAAGCTTAAAAAAAAACAAAAATTTAAACTTGAGCTTCCCCCTTTATGATTCCGGTCAAAGAAATGTATCAAAAAAATGTCTGCAAACGGGGTTCACCAGAAAAGGAACGAATAAACGGCGAAAAATGGTCGTTTTCGAAAAAAAAATACTAGACGTAAAAAAAAAAATTGGTTGAAAAAAAATGGAATGAAGGTGAATTCCTCCCCTTCAAAATGGCGTTTATTAAATTCATTTATGTCAACGATCGGCGAAACGGCATAAAAAATCGTTCCGGAACTTTTTTGAACTTTTGTCCGAAAACTTTTCGTCGGTAGTGTATGTTTTATGGAATAAAATGGAGGAGCATGGCGGCATTAAGGAGGTTGGAGCGGTGCAGTTGAATCAAATGACGATTTACGATTTTTTTTTAATTAACCTCAAATAAGTTAGGCATTTTTATATTATTACTATACAAGAATAAGAAAAACGTTTGTATTACCCCCAACTTGAATAAGTATAACGTTATGGATGACAATTATGAAAAACTTGCGTCAGTGAATGTTTTATACAAATTAAAATGAAATTCTAAGTAATTTATTTAATTATATATTTAATATATAAGTAATTTATTTAATTATGCCTATTTACATTTATGTCACGAGATTATTTATTATTACCATTGATTAATATTGACAGTATTGAAGTTTGCGTCGTTGGAACGCAACGAAAATTCTTTTGTTTTCCCTTTGGCTCTAATTTTATTATTAAGAAAAGTATTTTAGTGCCAATTTGTGATGTTGATTTTTTATAAGGATCCTAAAAAACGGTGAAGTGATTTTTATAGCCTATAAAAAATGTTAGCAATTCATAAAAGTTAGTTTTCGTTTTTTCGACATTGAGGTTGGCAGCACTGCTCTTCATTCGCCAGCCAAGATTCGTAATCTTTCATCAAACGTTGATGGTTCAATATTGAATATGATTTACGATGGACAAATGCCTTTTTTTTCTCTAAATGCTTACAAAGCTTTAGTTTGCATTAATCCGTTGTTAGAAATGGTATATCTTGGTGCTAAACAGCAAAAAAATACACCACTCATAGCGTGAACGTTTTGTCCATTTCACCCACGTAAAATTGCATACATTAAACTATTTTTTATCCCTGTTATTTTGTGGTGAAAAAATATATAAAAAAATCGTAAAAACTCAGTATATTCTAGACAATACCATATAATTTTTTTGTCGTTTAATCTTCGTCTATAGCTAACGTTTCAAAATTCTTTTGTTTTCCCTTTAGCTCTTTACTTTTATTATTAACAAAAGTATTTTACTGCCAATTTGTGATGTTGATTTTTTATAAGGATCCTAAAAAACGGTGAAGTGATTTTTATAGCCTGTAAAAAATGTTAGCAATTCATAAAAGTTAGTTTTCGTTTTTTCGACATTGAGGTTGGCAGCACTGCTCTTCATTCGCCAGCCAAGATTCGTAATCTTTCATCAAACGTTGATGGTTCAATATTGAATATGATTTACGATGGACAAATGCCTTTTTTTTCTCTAAATGCTTACAAAGCTTTAGTTTGCATTAATCCGTTGTTAGAAATGGTATATCTTGGTGCTAAACAGCAAAAAAATACACCACTCATAGCGTGAACGTTTTGTCCATTTCACCCACGTAAAATTGCATACATTAAACTATTTTTTATCCCTGTTATTTTGTGGTGAAAAAATATATAAAAAAATCGTAAAAACTCAGTATATTCTAGACAATACCATATAATTTTTTTGTCGTTTAATCTTCGTTTATAGCTAACGTTTCAAAATTCTTTTGTTTTCCTTTTAGCTCTTTACTTTTATTATTAAGAAAAGTATTTTAATGCCAATTTGTGATGTTGATTTTTTATAAGGATCCTAAAAAACGGTGAAGTGATTTTTATAGCCTATAAAAAATGTTAGCAATTCATAAAAGTTAGTTTTCGTTTTTTCGACATTGAGGTTGGCAGCACTGCTCTTCATTCGCCAGCCAAGATTCGTAATCTTTCATCAAACGTTGATGGTTCAACATTGAATATGATTTACGATGGACAAATGCCTTTTTTTTCTCTAAATGCTTACAAAGCTTTAGTTTGCATTAATCCGTTGTTAGAAATGGTGTATCTTGGTGCTAAACAGCAAAAAAATACACCACTCATAGCGTGAACGTTTTGTCCATTTCACCCACGTAAAATTGCATACATTAAACTATTTTTTATCCCTGTTATTTTGTGGTGAAAAAATATATAAAAAAATCGTAAAAACTCAGTATATTCTAGACAATACCATATAATTTTTTTGTCGTTTAATCTTCGTTTATAGCTAACGTTTCAAAATTCTTTTGTTTTCCCTTTAGCTCTTTACTTTTATTATTAAGAAAAGTATTTTAATGCCAATTTGTGATGTTGATTTTTTATAAGGATCCTAAAAAACGGTGAAGTGATTTTTATAGCCTATAAAAAATGTTAGCAATTCATAAAAGTTAGTTTTCGTTTTTTCGACATTGAGGTTGGCAGCACTGCTCTTCATTCGCCAGCCAAGATTTCGTAATCTTTCATCAAACCTTGATGGTTCAATATTGAATATGATTTACGATGGACAAATGCCTTTTCTTTTTCTCTAAATGTTTACAAAGCTTTAGTTTGCATTATCCGTTGTTAGAAATGGTATATCTTGGTGCTAAACAGCAAAAAAATACACCACTCATAGCGTGAACGTTTTGTCCATTTCACCCACGTAAAATTGCATACATTAAACTATTTTTTATCCCTGTTATTTTGTGGTGAAAAAATATATAAAAAAATCGTAAAAACTCAGTATATTCCAGACAACACCATATAATTTTTTGTTGTTGTTTAATCTTCGTTTATAGCTAACGTTCCAACCTCCGTAAACGCAGCTACGTTGCGCAACGTTCTCGGCGGGGACTTTTGCCCGGGCGTTGACCGTTCGGACGTCTCGGACGTGGGATATTGCGTTCGCGCAGAACGGGGACAAAGTCGCCATTATATTAAAAATGAAATAATCTCTTCTGGACAAATATAGATGGTCGATCGTTCGCCGATGCATTGCAGCGGGATCTGCACCGGAAACCCTTCACTATCATACGTCGAATCGTGGCATTGTCGACTGTATCGCACGAATTCGTTCCTTTTATTCAGTTCCCATGGCTGTCCTGTATCAACTGGCTGATAAGGAAATGCTGTTGCTTCGCGTACAAATACTCTCCTATTACTATTATCATAATTACTCTTGTCTTGGAAAAATAAATGATGAATATTAGATGGGAATTGGCGGTCAACGCCACGAGGACAGAAAAAAATGGCCACTTATTCGGATTCAAACGATTATTAATCAATTCTTAATTATTTATTTGTTCGACGCAACACTCTCGACGGAAAACGAAAATTGTTGTGTAAAAAGGGATTTTGATTTTATATCGTGTATATTGAATTAAATTTCACGTAAATACAAATTAAATTCAATTGAATTTGAATTTTCATTGAATTGAATTCTTAGGCCACTCTAGAGGCCGAAAAAATAGGCTTTTTGGGGATTTTTTTTCTCAGAAAAACTACAAAATAAATCGAGATTACAAAAAAGAGTGTTTATCATACATATTAGTAACTGTATACAATGCAGAGTTTATCTTACAACTGCATTTTTTAAGTGAGCCGGAAACATAAATCAGACAATTTTCAACCGATTCACTTGAAATGTTGAATATATCTTCAAAAATACATTGTCTATGGAAGTACGTAGGATTTTTTTTTACATTGCATAGTTCATTTGTTATTAACAATTATCTGACGATTTTTTAGGCAAATTTATGAAAAGTGAAAAATTTGTCTGCAAAATCGTCAGATAATTGTTAATAACAAATGAAGTATGCAATATGAAAAGAAATCCTACGTACTTCCATAGACAATGTATTTTTCAAGATATATTCAACATTTCAAGTGAATGGGTTGAAAATTGTTTGAGTTGTGTTTCCGGCCAACTTAAAAAATGCAGTTTTGAGATAAACGCTGCACAGACGCAATTTGAATTTAATCGCTTCAAAAAAATTATTGTATACAGTCACTGATATGTATGATAAACAACCTTTTTTGTAATGTCGATTTATTTTGTCGTTTTTCTGAAAGAAAAATCCCGAAAAAGGGTATTTTTTCGGCCTCTAGAATGGCCTAACCCCTTAAACTTAATTGAATTAAGATAAATAAAAATTCAATTTAATTGAATCATATTGAATTTAATTCTATTTAAATTCAAGTTAAATATTCTAATTTTTTTTTATATTTATATTTTTATAAATATATATATTATATATAATTTTTATATATATATATCATTTATATTTTTATAATTTATATATTTTTTTAAATTCAATTAAACTGAATTGTGAACGTAATTTACTTAATTTAATTTTGATTTATTTACATTTTGAGTCTGAAGAAAAGTTTTAATGCGGCAAGTTTCGATTTGAATATCGAGTGAAAAGATTTTGCTCTCTTTTTTTTATGGTACACAAATGGAATTTAAAGCTTTAAGTAGATTTACTTGTAGCATGGTGCCTGACAATTTATGGCGGTTCTTTCTCTCTCCCTCTCTCTCCCTCTCTCTCTCTCTCTCTCTCTCTCTCTCTCTCTCTCTCTCTCTCTCTCTCTCTCTCTCTCTCTCTCTCTGCAAATAACTGCAGCACGATTTTCTGCCATGACCACCATTTCCCCTCGTTCCCCAGACTCGGCGTTAGCACTCGTACCTCATCGACGTCTGTTGATATACGTGTGTGCGCGCGCGCGCGTATACACACGGATATAAATTTTGATTGCTTAATATTCCCATAACGTAAGCACGAATCGACGTGAGCGTTTTTTCCTATAGGCCTATTGTTAATTCATTTTTGAAAATATTTACACGACACGGTTGAGTCGGTGCGAGCATCGCGGAATGAGAGTCTCGTAAGCAAGATTGTGTACAGGAGAATGGCATTCAAACGCGCGATATCGCCCTTTGGGACACCGAAGAGAGAGAGAGAGAGAGAGAGAGAGAGAGAGAGGCATCGTATCCCGCAGATCGCGCGACTTCTCATGCCCCTGGGTCACTCAAGTTCATTGGCTCTTTTTCACCGACGTTCTCTCGCCTCCTCCCGTCTTCTTTTCTCCCTCTACATCCTTCGTACACCTCTTCAAGTACCCACACTCACGCACACATTAATCCAGAAGAGATTTGCGGCTGTCTCGTTACACATTCTACACTCACGCAGCTATACATATATGGGTCAAAATAACACGACGCACACGTGGGTGTCTGACGCAAGAAACGTCAATGAAAAAAAATAAAATAAAATAAGTGTTCCTGGATTAGAGATACCGTGCTTACGAAAATCGTCGACTTTTGAACGATTTTTTCGTTCAAGGTTTAGAATTCGATTCGTGGGATGGAATAAATAAATAAATAAACAATGTAAATAAATATTATGTGTTTCAACATTTTTTACTCACATTTCACAATTTTTTACTTACATATATATTTTTTTATCGCGCCTGCAAACGTTAAGAGTATGCGCAGGCTAAAAAATGTTTTGTAGGGCAGAATTTCCCAAAAGTGGACAAATCTTATAACGTTGAAGTTTGCATCGTTGGAATGCAACGAAAATGATTTTTCACGTGTTTCCCAAATTTCCTTTGGCAGATTCGAGCTACGAAAATTACGCGAAATTTTTTGAGGATTCTCATTTAGAAATCTACGACAAATCCGCAAAATATGATTTTGGATAATAATGAAAATAATAAATTGAAAAGAATTTTCATTGCACTCCAACGATGCATACTTTAAGCTCATCAAATCTTAGATTATGACTAGTTTGTCATTTTTTTCAATCTGTGATTTTCAATTATGTATTATCCTTAAGAATCTTACGTTTTTACCATCTGTTTTCAAGTTTCAAAATTAAATATAAAGATAGTAATTTAGAAAACCAAACATAAAAATGTTTTAATTAAATATGAAGATAGTAAAACAATAGGCGGTCGGGGTTCGGCTCGAGTACATCGACCGCCCATCCACGTGTGTCGATTTTTTACTATCTTTATATTTAAGCGGCTATACCAGTGTGAACGCTGAAAATTTGGGTGATCTTCGAGAATTTTTTGGAAGAAAAGTACTCAATTAAATGTTTCGGAAAATTAGGAATATGTTTGGCTATATTTGACCTATATTACATAATTTTTTCATAGAAAAATATTGAGATCCAAGCGACTTATGCGCTGCCTTCGGAGACGCCAAAAAAAAAGTTCCCCACTGATGACATGATTCCGGCCTTTTGAGTAGCTGAAACCGAAAAAGAAAAAAATGTCGTTAATCTGGAAGGTATTTCCTGCACAATGACGTAGGATTTTCGAAAAATATCAAAATCTAACAAAATGGCGTAGTTATGAAAAAAAAGTCTGTTTGCTTGCCTATAAAATGGTCGTTTTTTTCAATGCCAAATCGTCAATTTTCATCGAATCGAAAATATCCTACGTCATTGCATAGTAAATATATTGAAGAGTACTCAGTTCAAATTTCAAGTCGATCGGATAATTGCTCTTTGAGTTACAATGTCAGCAAATTTGAAAAATCTCATTTCATATTCTTGAAAGTATAAACTGTCGAAAAAGGCAAAAAAAATAGATTTTTTGAAAATGTCATACTGGTGTAGCCCCTTAATGATCATAATCTTTATATTTAATTTAAATTTCTATTGGAATCATCAAGGTTTTTTTCGAATAAATTTTCAGCATCATTCTTCCGAATTACTTTTTATCATCGCTGTTTACAAAGTATCCTTTGTATCTTCGATGTAACTGATCTTTCGGATTCTGTCATTTTCTTGTTACTTTTGCAAAGGATTTTTTTTCCAGTTTCATTAATCGACCAATGCTGTGCCGACAACGACGAGGCTCATTTCACGCATAATGATATTTTCGATCCATCTTTTCAACATTCGATTAATCGAAACAAGAAATTTCTCTTCGAAGCATCGTGTACCGATAACCGAATTACGGTGTGGGTTAGTGACCTCCTGAAATCGCTGCGCACCATCTGCCGCTACCGAAACACGTTTGATATGCTCGTGTCTCACGGACATAGTTTCTCAAAATAAATATCCGGTTCAAAGAAATACCTTGGGCATTTTGTGTTTGGGAGGCGATGCCAATGATGAAGTGAAAGTCGATGAGAATGAATTACACTGCAGTGAATTAAGGAGGCTCGGGACAATTGACGATATGTTACCATTTGATTGAAATTTATACTGCAAATTCTTTGTCATACTGAATGCACCCTGAAGAAACACTTTTTAACATAGGGAGATGCTTAATTGCCACAATGTAAGGGAGCGTAAGAGGGTTCATAATGTAAGGGTCAAGGTTTGCGTTACATCACGATTTTAGAACTGCCAGAAATAGCAAAATATCTGCATGTTCAAGTTTTGAATATAAGGCAGTAGCCTGGTCTAGAGCGAGATTTTTGACGTTATTTTTTGGGATGGAATAACTTTTAAATCGTTGAAGTTGTCTTGATGAAATTTCACATATGTATTTATTGTTCCTATAAGAATGTATTTACATTTGAAAAAAAAATATGAAAAAAAATTTTCATGTGGTTTTAAAATTTTTTTACAACATGGTCCGCCGAAAACCGCCTCAATCGGCGCTCACTCTGGGTGATGTTGTATGCATCTGAAAAAAAATATATATATACATATATATTCTCAATCTGTATGAGTATTCTGAGCACTGGTAGCAGAACTATCGGATTAATGAATTCCCGAAGAAGCCATCCTTTCGAAAAGTAATTACCAAACAAAATCGAACCTAATGATAGAGTTGATGCAAAACAATTACGTTCAAGTTTGCATCGTTTTTTTTTAAATTTAGTTTATTGCAAATTGAGGTCGTAAAATTCTAATGAGAATGGGAAGAAACGATTGAGGGGTTTTCACAGCTCAAGGGAAGACACTTCGACGGACCGAAAAAGGTAACTTTTGCCGATTTTTTTGTTGTCTACTGATTATTTGGAATTTGGAAAAAAGGCATGTTATTAAGCATACATTGAACTTATTTCGAGTAAGTTTTTATTTTGAAAAATTAACAACGTTTTTGAAGTATAATAGAACGTCTGTATAAAAAATGTTGTCGAATTGTTGGATCGATGACTTGAAAATGGTTAGTCAGAAAATAAAAAATAAATGATAAAGTTCCGAAAAGCCCATACCGCTTTTTTCCTTGAAATGTTGTATACTTATGTATTTCGACTCGCTGAACACGAATATGATAATTAAAATTGGCGCAAATTTGATTTTAAAGATAAAAACTTAAAAAAGCGGTTTTTTGTAGTTTTATTTTATTTTATTTTAACAAATGTCGATCATAGAGGAAAATGTCTTGTACGAAAGTTGTAGCCCATCAAAAGACTGATAATTTATGTGCTATACAAATTTTGTCTTAAATAATTATTTTCCAAGAAAATGGCATAATTCTCCAATAAGTATATTTTGCTAAACTTCATTAGTTTCGATATTATCTACTTACGCACTTTACTGCATATGGACCCAAATGAACCCAAATAACACAAACACAAACAGCAATGAAAACAAATCGAACCAAACTCGGGTATGTTGAATCACGGGGTGCGTAGAACACTAGGGTGGGCGGAGGTCACCGCGGATGGGTACGTAGGACACTGGGGCGGGCGGGGGGCACCTCGGATGGGTGCGTGGAATTGTGGGGTCTGTAGAACACTGGGGTGGGCGGCGGGCAAGTTTTGAATTTAAGGCAGTAGTCTGGTCTAGAGCGAGATTTTTTATGTCACCTTTGGGTTGGAATAACTTTTAAACCGATGAAGTTATCTCGATGAAATGTTACATATGTATTTATTGTTCCTATGAGAATGTATTTACATTTAAAAAAAAATATTTTAAATATTTTCATGTGGTTTTTGTATTTGGGTGATGTTGTATGCATCTGAAAAAAAAAATATATATATATATTCTCAATCTGTATGAGTATTCTGAGCACTGGTAGCGGAATTAGTACTTAACAAAAATTTTGTTACAAAATGGCGGCCTGTTAAACTTTGATTAACGATATTTCATACATTTTCGGGTAATCGACGAGTTATAAAATGTGGGCAAAATTATTGTTCGACTCAATTCTGCTACCAGTCCTCAGAAAGAGGCTACCGAAGGTATGTGCAAATTGTGCTCGATCGGTCAATTAGTTATCGAGATATCGTGGGCGCCGATTTGAAAAACATAATTCTGAGATAAACGCGTTCAAAGTTTTGATACCGTTTGATGAGGTTTGCGCGCGGCTTGCTTATAATTTCTATTACTCTGCTAATTTTTTAAATATCAATAAACGGTTATCACGACCGCATTAAGAAAGGTCTAAGGAATAATAAAATGAAAGAAAACTCGCGCGCAATTTTACCGCGGAAAGTTGACAGCTTTCCATACGAGATGTCAATTAAGGGGGGAAGTCGCTGTACAAGAACTTGCACAGTAGCTTGCCCAATATCGCCAAGCAAAATTTGAAGAAAAAAAAACAATTTTGTTTTTTATAATTCTTGAAAGTACATATATTCAAAAATATGTTGGCAACATTTTTATTCACAAATGCGAAAATTGACGAAGTACAGTCACTTTAGGGCGGGGTAAAGTATTTAAATTTTTTTTCTTTTTTTTTTAATTTTTTAAATGAATGCATAATATATCAAGAATATTGTGTTGAAATTTCAAGTCGATCGGAGTAAAATTGACGAAGTTATGAGTATTTGAGCGTCTATTGCTCCATGCCGTTCTCTTCTCTTCTGCGTTTTTCAAACCGTTTTTCTGAGACTTGTCATATTTGAAGTCTGTGTGCACGATAACTCAAAATCTACTGGACCAATCGCTTTGAAATTTTGCACAGTACTTCTTCACATAATTCACCAGGTATTGTCGCGAGCTTTTTTGTTTTTTTTTATAATTACTAATTTTTCAACAACAAATTAGCCGATTTTTTTTAGCGAAAATCGGGTTTTTGGCTCCCAAGTGCTACGAAAAATCGAAAAATCGAAAGAAAAAAAATCCTCCCGTCATTACCTCGAGAAACATCTCCTTTAACGAATGCATTTAGATTTTTTTGTTTCAAATGATTCTGTTGCGAGTTATGGTACACACCGCAAACCAACTTTTTTTCGAGGCGCCTCCGGGGTTTAATTTTCACTCGCTCAATTTTGAATATTTTGCAATGCAAATTTAGGAGAATGTTGTTCAAATGTTACTTTATTATATGTAAATTTTTCAATAAACGAACACTATTCGTTACGCCAAAAAAAAATCTCAAAAACATGCCTTTTTTTCGCCGAATTAACTTTACCCCGCCGTTTAGTGAGAACAGGTAGCGAGTCCCTCCAGGTGTGGCATCGTTCACAATAGATGAAGTGCAGGCTCTTATTATTTTGTGAAATATAATAAACTAGATACTTTAATGTATCATCATTCTAGACAAAAAAACAACTTTATATAAAAAAAAAACGGATCGAAAACTTCGAACGCGATTTTCAATTTCTTTTTTGACATTTTTGTAATTGCAGTAACTAAAGTTGTAAGTAGCCAATTTTTTAAATTTTTACCATTACTATTTTTAAAGACTGCTTGAATAGACAAAAATGTCCAAGTTTTCGGCATTTCGTAAAAAAAACCCGAATTAAAAAACGGCTATGCATAACGATAGTAACATTTGTATAGATATAGATGAATTGTTGATTTTTTATTTACAGGTAACCTTTCATAAAGATATCAATAGGACAATGAAGAGAATATTTTTCCTTCGTCAAATCAAGGCTTGGTCATTATCTCAGTTACTTTTAAACATTTTTTTTATAAATATTGGTATAAAACTGGATGAATATATGCTTCATAAAATGAGTATAAACCCGATGCTTTTTTAAAATTAGTTATGTCTATGAAAAAAATCGCAATTATTGACGACGAAGCATCCGTTACTTTATTTAAAGTATTTGGATTTATTTGGAGGGTGCATTCAATATATGAAAAAGAATTTATTCTATAAATTCGAATCAAATGGTAACATATCGTCAATTGTCCCAAAACTCCTTAAGCAGATATTTATATAAGTCGAATGTCAATTATTTCTACGTGAGGAGAGAAATACAAATCTATGCGCCCAACTTTATGTGGATTTCCTCTGCTCGTGACTGCATTCGTTTATCAATGAATATTGATCATTCATTTATGAATAAGGATACGTCAATGAGAAAATATTGCAATTCATTGATGAAAAAAATGTTTTTCTTTCATCAATATTCATCGAGCTGTGAAAATCGTACATTATGAATTTTCAATCAGAGATATTCGGATGAATCAGTCGTGCGGTTAATAAAATGAAATGAATCATTAAGTGTTAATTGCGGTACCTTGAGACAACAAGGAAAGATTTTCATCGACAAATATTTTTAACATGCCTCACACGCGCAACAGCGCATTGTGTTATTAAAAAATAAACACACTGCTCTTCAGGCTCCTCGATCATTTATCTATCCGTTCGTGTTTTATACAACGGGAATAAAACTTTTTTTTATGTCTAAAATTCCGAAAAATTAATAACGCTGTTGCTTTTGGTCGGTTGTTACTATAAAAAAATGGCAAAGCGAATATTCTTATTCCATAAAATCTAAAAATATTCGCAATGATGTAAAAATAATTTCTTCATTTCAGCGTGCTATTTGAAGAAAGAGAACTTCTCGTAATTTTTTTTTAACAACGCAAACATTTGTGACACCAGGAATTGAATTATTTCCAACCCTCGCTCGTTCCAGACTTTCCAAATGTTTTTTTTTCCTCGAGGAGAAAAAAGTCATAACCTTGAAATTTTATTTTCTATTTTTTCTTCTCTTTTTGCCTTCTCATCTTTATTTTTTTTTATTATTCCCATAGTCGATCAGATAACGTCGTGCAGGAGGGTGCAAATGTCAAAAAAAAAAAAAAAAAAAATATACGAAAACTCGCACTTTCCCACGCTTCTGACCTTTTCGAATCTCTCAATCGTGTCGGTTCAATCGGGCGAATGCGAAACGCGTGTTCAGCTGTACCTTACGGTTGGCGATTGTGCAAAAGTGCACACGCGTACAAATATTAAAAATACGAAAGCAGACGGTAGGAGAAACGAAAAAACATCACCGAAGATACAAGAAATAAGATCAATAATGAATTATTAATTTAATTTATTCATTCAATTGGTCATTGATTTAATTTATCGATAAAAGTCGCAAAAAAAAAACATTTTTTTTCTCGATTTTTATATCTTTTCAAGGGTTTATCTGATTCTAGCTGTAAGACGGTGGTCACACGGGGCAGGGTAAGCCTAGTCGTTTTTGAACAATTATCACGTCGCGTGTATTGTGCTGAATAGTTCAAAAAAATTCAGCGTCGCAGTCTGAACCTTTGACAATGTGGAATGCACGGTGAAATATTTTTTACATTTTTTAACATGGCGGAAAAAATTCCCGAACGGAAAAAAAATGTGAAAAATGCAATATTTTATTTAAAATATCGTAATTCTTACCATTTTTTTAATGTAGGGTTATACTTTTGAAATATGTCTCTTTAAGGGGGAAAAAGCAGGATAGTGGGCGTTGCAAAAAAGGTATTTATTTGGACATCTGAACAGGGCAATCAGGGAGCTTCAGTTTGGAGTAAAAATGCAATAATTACCAAAAATACTCGGTTTATTCGAAGGAATCGAAATAAAAAAAATGCCGCTCGAGTACACAAAACATATATTTGTAAAAAACGCCAAATATTGTGAAAAAAATTAATGCTCGCTCATGCAATCAACGCACATAAACGATCGATGTTTATCGCACATTGGGCGCTGCCACGAGGAACACAGTTCTCGCGTTTTTATACTCGTATCATCATTTTGTGGACATACACTGCAGCGGACTCTTTTATGAGTGTTTTTTTATAAAATTTTTCTTATAATAAAAATAATAATAAACTCTCACAATCATACTTACACTGTATAAATGTTTCCCACACAGATTTTTTTGTTTTAAATCACAGTTTTATTTTTTTAAATCACTTTATGGCGACACCGGGGTCAGGCTGACCCCATATCGCGCGAATATCTTACTATCTTCGATTTTACCAAGGTACTGCCGACTGGATCCTCCAACCTCCAACTTTAAATTACAGATGAAACCCCAAAGTATCAATAGAGGGCGGGCCAGGGCCCTACGTCGCCACGAACTCTTAGAAATTTGAACTCAAAGTGGCGCGTGGGGTCATCTGAACCCCGCCTGGCCACGAAGGGTTGAATGAGAAAAATCTCGCAATCCGAGCAAAAAAATTTCCTATGTCGCGGGTAATTTATTTTCTGCCTTTATTTGGAACTCCATTCTGGGATTATTCTCTTCGTGGTCGTGTGCTCTTTGAAATGCGGTTGGATTATTGAGCTCCGAAGATTTTTCGAATTGTAGCAAAACTTGAAAGTAGGACCATCGATTTTTGCGAATTTTTCCATTTGCCCCCTTTGCCTCGTTTTCGGCCATTTTTGAAGTACACTTTCCGGGAAAACTAATTGACATATTGGGATGAAGCAAGCAGCATTCTCTAAGTCCACCAAAATCCTTTTAAAAAGTTCCCCACTAAGTTCATGTCACTGAAATTGGACCGACGCTACGGCTGTTTGAAACCTCGTAATTTTGACAATTCCGTAAAAGCGACGAAAAGACTCGAATTTTTTTGCTCGACTTTCAACTCTTCCAAGGGTCTTCGCCGATTACGAGTATCACGGATTTTTTTTCTCAAAAGCTCAAAATTACGCCGCCCAAACGCAAAAAATGTCTTTTTCAATATTTTGACATTTTTTAAATAAAAATATTGGCTCTTGGGAGAAATTAATGGTGAATTCGTATTCAGGGGGTTAATATACATCGACATAGGAATAGAAAAAAAAAAACTCAAAAATTTTCCCATCTCGGCCAAAAACGCTTCAGTGGATTGTCGATAATTTTTTTTCGGTTTGGATTTGGAACTCCGCCTCATGAGCATTTTCTTTGTAATCGCTTTCCCTATGCCCTCTAATCCACAGAGTTTTCGACCTTTTTATGTTTTGCAGAATATCAAAGTCTGACCATCGATTTTTCCACACATACGGCTGTTTAAAATTTCGCCATTTTGTCGATTCTCGAAAAATGTACAAAAAGGTCGAATTTTTTACTTGAAACCGTTTCAAGCATCTATCTTTAAAAGGGGAACCTCCACCAGATATCAATTCTTTTTTATTGCTTTAAAAATTCATTTAGTATCTGAAGAATATATTTCCAGAGTCCCAAGCCCAACAGAAAGTCCTAAAGGTCCCTAGGGAGGTACCGAAGTGATGCCCTCCAAAAGTACCGAGAGTAGCCCGCACGGAAATAAATATATATGTAAAAATATATTTTTCGATATATTAAAAATGGATGTAAAATTTATTTCAGATATATATTATCCATCTTAGATATAGATTAGATATATGCAATATATACGGGAAATGCATTAAAAATATATTCGCGATATCGAAGTTTTCGGCCAAACTAGATCTTCAGAATGTATATAAAAATATATATGTTGGATAGGTGGTTACGTATATTCAAACTATATTGAAAATATACTTACAATGTACTCAAATTACCCTCAAAATATACGACAAATGTATTTTAACTGTATTCGACTTATAATTGAAATATACTTTAAATGTATTTAAACTACATCTAAAATATACACGATATATGTTCATACTCCGTTTAAAATATACTTGAAATATGTTCATACTACATTTCAAATATTATTGAAATATATTCAACGTGTATTTAAGGTATACTTAAAATATATTTAAACTATACTTGAAATATTCTTAAAAATTTTGTTATGACGTTATTTACATCATTGCACCCTTTTACGATATTTTTCCTTGTCATTAATTACGATTATGGTGTTTGCGGTTCAAATATATTAATGGTTCAAATTTAAATTATATCAGACGCTTACACGCCGTAAGGTGGTTTCGAACCCGGGACCTCTGAGTGATGAGCTGGGACGTCCCCACTGAGCTAGTTCTACTTGTTAAATTAACTTTCGTATCGTCTACATATCGTACAATACACAATGTTAGTTTATTGAGAAATGTGTGGATTTACAAGAGTAACTAACATTATCGGGTCAATTACTTAATTACGTTCTCATAGAGAGCCATAATCGAATAGAATTACATAACCTTCAATTTTTTTGTCCGATAATTTATTCCGGCTAGTGCGGCTAGGTCTTCGCGAGATACCGACTTGAAGATGTTTTTCATTTGCAACGTCATCTGTTACTCAAGTTGCTTAACCAACCATATTTAAAATATATAAAACATACATTTAGTTTGTATGTTTGATATATTTAAGATGTATCTTAAGGAGGTACGGTGATGACCACGCTAGTAAACTAAGAGTCTTTTTTTCGCCATAATACCGCTACGTTTTAGACATATGTGTGTGGCCTATATTTCGAGAAATATTTTTTAAGTATTGAATTTCAAGCTACTTATTATTTTTATAATATGAAAACAAACGTAATAATCTACTACTCGACTTCAGTAGTACGCTATATCTTTGACGTTTAGCATCGTTGCATTTTCGATAGCTGTCATCGGTCCCACGCGCTCGGCTTATTATTTTTGGTAGCCGGTAAACATGGAGAATGAAAATAAGTACTGTAGAAGTTTATCAAGAGAGTAACAGGATTGTACCTGAAGTCCAGTTTAGAGACAAAGGTAGATTCTGTCGGACAAGAATTAGAGAGTGAAAAGATGATATTGCGAATGCAAATGAAAACCGTCGCGTTGACGTTAACCTCAATATCCAATGTCCAATCTGTCCGAAGTCAAAACATATTTCATCGATTGTTATGTTATTTTTCCCTTTCCTAATTTTCACAATATTTGCAGATATAAAAACGAACGTTCATTTTATATGACGGTTTTTCCATGCTGACTTTACATATAAATGCGTTGTATGCATGTCGCCAGAAAGATTGAGATGCCTTAGCTATACATAAAAGAACTTTGAGTAAATATCGACGAAAGGCCTTTTATAATCGATTAAAAAACGTACGGCTTCACACAACCATATTTTTAATTCGCGTTGAAAATATCCGATAGAAGAATCAAGTTTGCGCGGGTATCCGGCGTTGCCACACTTCGAGCAAGATGGCTGCGGTTACGTCACGAGACGTCTCTCTCGCCGAATACTTCGGTTTTTCGCGACTTTATTTCTAAATTTATTGCTTATTTCTGCGGTGAGCTTTCCAATTCAAGTTGCCTTATTGATCACAACGAACCAACGAACGCAACCGTCAGTTTTTTTTACGCGTGTCTTGGCTCTAAGTAGCACAAAAAAATCGATATATGAGAGGACAGGCACATTTTGTCGTCTACGTGTGACTAATTGACCAAATTTAACAATTAATAACTCGGAAACTGTACGGTAAATCTCGCGGAAACTCCGCATACGCATGGACGAAGCTCTCGACAATGTTATTAAAAAAAATCGGGCTTTTATCTTGGACTCGCTCTAATCACCGTACCTCCTTAAGTGGATTTATATTTATATATCGTATAGGTTTTACTCTTACCCAAAAATATAATTGGCATATCCAACTTTTCGAACCAATTATATTTAATACATGTTTTATATATTTTTCGATATATTTTTTATATATTTTATTTTCATGTAGGAGGTAAACGAGCGCGCGGCCTCTGCGGCCTCTACCTTTTAATTTCTTAGCCAAACAAGTTTGCTAGTTTACTTTTTGAATAATAGAGGGCACTTCCGACGATTGTAAAGAAAAACTCGGCCCGTGTAACCGTTGTTTTTCGTTTTCACACAAACAATTTACACAAAAAGAGAAAAATGCAGTCCAGATTAGTGATTTCCTAGAAGAAGGCTTGCTTCATGGCCGTGGCATTGCAGATTAAGGGGCTGTACCAGTGTGACACTTACAAAAAATCGATTTTTTTTATTGCCTTTTTCGACAGTTTATACTTTCAAGAATATCATTATCGGTTATATAATTTATATCAATATCATTTTATATTGCAAAAAATCGATAGTTAAATCTTTAAACGCGTTTTTCTCGAAATGAGATTTTTCAAATTTGCTGCCATTGTAACTCAAAGAGCAATTATCCGATTGACTTGAAATTTGAACTGAGCACTCTTGAATATATTTACTCTACAACGACGTAGGATATTTTTGATTGGATGAAAATTGACGATTCGGCATTGAAAAAAACGACCATTTTATGGGCAAGAAAAAAGACTTTTTTCATAACTACGCCATTTTGTTAGATTTTGATATTTTTCGAAAATCCTACGCCACTGTACAGGAAATACCTTTCACTTTAACGATATTTTTTCCTTTTTCGGTTTCAGCTAGTCAATCGGCCGGAATCATGTCAGCAGTGGAGGAACTTTTTTTTGGCGCCTCCGAAGGCAGCGCATAAGTCGCTTGGATCTTAATATTTTTCTATGAAAAAATTATGTAATATAGGTCAAATATAGCCAAATATATTCTTAATTTTCCGAAACATTTAATTGAATACTTTTCAACCAAAAAATTCCCGAAAATCACCCAAATTTTCAGCGTTCACACTGGTATAGCCCCTTAAGCTTCGTTAATTATAAATCACTCTAAACTCTATTTTTCAAGAACGAAAACTGCAATCGAGTTTTTCTCGAAACGTTTTTTTTTTCCGTGCCGTGGAATGTAACTCAAAAAGTAACAAACCAATAAACTTGAAATTTTGTACAGATATTCTTTAATTTCTTGGCCTTTGCACAAAACTAAAATTTGGTACAAAGTGTCTCAATAAGTATTGTTTTTAACGATTTGTTTATTTAAAAAAAAAGTGTTTTGTTTTCTTTTTGTCCTTAAATTTTCAATTATTTTTTTGCTAAATTTAGGTTCATGCAAAGCTGAATGTCTTAGTTGAATAAAAAAAGTTGTTTCGTTGATTTTGGTTAACTACGAGGACCTGGGCGTTCCACGGCGCAAACTCTAGGAGCCAAATTCGAGCACCTCTACCACCGCCATTCAGTTTTTTTTCACTCATGAATTTTTTTTGTATTCATTTGAACGTCAATATTATTATGTAATTTGATTAATTGCAATAAATGTTCTCATTTTTTTGTAAACAATTATTGAAAAACCGGTCGTCTGGAGGAGGTTCCCCCTTAAGTTTCTATCTTTCTAATTCTTTAATTTTTTCGTTCATTCCGAGTATAGCGGAGTTTTTTTTGCAAAAATTACGCCACCTAAACGGCAAAATGACATCTCGACATGCTTCACTGTAAGGGGTGGTTTCACCCCTTGAACGATTTTTCCACCGATAAAAAAGAAATACGTACCTGATAGTTTTTAATGCTCTACCATATGCATGATTTTTATCAAAATCGGAGGCGGACACCAAAGTGATGTTCCTGGTTAGAATTTGATTATTTACGAGAGTAAAGTCGTGTTTTTCTCTCTCTCGTTAGACTGATCAGTTACATTGTGGTACTTCGACACAGACGTATCAATAAATGCCGCATATCTTATTGCAAGCCCATTGTGTTCGGTGAAGCGTAAAACATCCTTAGCAAATATCTTAGCGAGCGAGTGAAGGTGGGATGTGAAGAGGGAAAGCAAAAAAGCCAATGTGTACCCAAGAGCACGGGTGCAGCATACAACTGTGCCTTTCCATCTCTTTATTATTCAATAACGTTTGCCCTATGCTCGTTCGTAAAGCTTCGTTCACCGATTCCTCCGAATGTACATCCTCTCCTTTGCCTCTTCTCTTTTTCCATTTTTTTTTCCGTCGCGTTCGTCATTGTTATTCTTTCTTGGATCAGGATTTCCAGTGTCTCGTGAATTTGTCTGCGAACGAAGCGAAGGTGTCTTTCGTGTATCGAAAGTTCGCGGACGAGAGACTGCTGTAGGCGCGGTTATTGTACTTTGGCCTTTCTTGACGGTTTTCTTTCGTGATTATGATCGCCACGAGCGGAAAGTTTTGCTGAAACTACGGTGAACGAGCCTCGGATCGAAGAAAAATGAAATAACCATTTTCCTTCATTATTTAAAAAATCATTGTTTTACTTCACAAAATAAACAAATGATTGACAAAATTAACACTTGATTTTTATATCAAAAATAAAATATTAACATTTGATTTCCATGAAGATTTATTATATTTGTAATAAATCTTTATGGAAATCAAATAATAATATTTTAATTTTGATTTAACAAAATTAGCAAAGTATTTGATTAATTTCCTAAATTATTAAAAAAATTGTTTAGTTTAAAATAAATGAAAACTGATTAATTAAAATGAATGTGAGACGGGCCTATGCGTAAACACCCTCAAAGGGTACATCCTGGAAATAAAGACTATCTCACTAAATCTTTATGGAAATAAAATGTTAATAGTTAAATTTTTATTTAACAAAATTAACAAATTTTATGAATTTATTTTATTATTATTGAGATTAATTATTTAGAAAAATGAAAACTAATCAAATAAAATTAATGTAAGAGGGGAGGGGCTGTGTGTAAACTCCCATAAAGAATATCCCCTGGAAACAAAGAGACG
Organism: Ophion obscuratus; assembly: GCA_964007375.1. Lineage (NCBI taxonomy): Eukaryota > Metazoa > Arthropoda > Insecta > Hymenoptera > Ichneumonidae > Ophion > Ophion obscuratus. The sequence continues at coordinate 47,470 of CAXFZQ010000240.1, read as the reverse complement.
TAATTAATTAAAATTAATTTACTTCAATTCAAAACTAAAATGCATGTTAAATTTTCCATTCTGCTAAATAAAACTTAGAAAATTAACAAACACTTAATTTTTTAATTAAATTTAATTAATAGTAATTAATCAATGTTAATTTTGTTCATAACTCGTTAATTTTGCGAGATAAAAATTTCAAAAGCAACATTTGTCTTTTACAGAGACTTATTATGAATATACTAAACCTTCATGGAAATCAAATGTAAATTATTCAATTTCAGTTTATAGATTTGGCCCATTCGAAGAACGTTTCCGTTTCATTATTTCCCCGTATAAAGTTGTTGACGAAAATTGATTAAAATCGTGCACGTCTCTGACAAACGTACCTGCGCAAATGTCATTATTTTCCGTTGATATTTATTCGCGAGCAAATTTCGGCACAAAGGACGAAAATTCGTTATTCAACTAACGCAACGAAAGGTGCGGCCAAAATAGACAGTCGAATTGCTCGCAGAAGGCAAAAAATGAACGAACGACCTACAAACTTGTCCCGGACTCGCGTCTGCGAAACGTTTGTGCTTTTGGTTCTTTTTTTTTGCCCGCCTCCCTCATCCTATCTGGCCTGACCTTGGACTCTCGGACGCCACGTGTGGCTGAAACGCCAGACGGAGAGAAAGAGAAAGATAGAGAGAGTGAGCGAGAAGATTTGGGCCTGCGTGATAATCACCTTTTTTATTCTAATTTCCTTCAATATCATTGACTTACGACAGCAAGGAGAATCTGCAACGTTACGTAACACGTTAAGGAGGGAGATATGTTTACGCGAGGAAAAAATTGCTGATATTCATGGATTTTTTTGAACTTTTGGCGGTCACACGTTCTGGCTATAACACGCTGGTCACAAGGGGTCGCCATGACCCCAGCCATGTTTCAAACAATTGCCGCGTTGAGCGTATCGTACTGAAAGACTCATAAAAATTCAAGATCTTGGTTTGAGCATTCTAGCAGGTGTCATTCTCGGTATTATATTTTACTCGAATTTTAAAATGGCGGAAAAAAATCAGCAATGATTCAATGTGGAAAAAAACCCTTTTCTCCTTAAAAAAAATGAAGATATGTTTAGGCGACGAAAAAATTGCTGATATTCATGGATTTTTTTTAACCCTTGGCGGTCACACGTTCTAGCTGTAACACGCTGGTCACAGGGGGTCGCCATGACCCCAGTCATGTTTCAAACGATTGCCGCGTTGAACGTATCGTTCCGAATGACTTAAAAAAATTCAAGATATTAGAATGAATCGAAGAAGTGTGCGGCCGTGTAGGTGACAAGAGATCGTTAAGGATTCGGCTTCTCCCCTACACAAAAAACATACATCATCGACTAATTCGTCTTTTCCAACAATATAACATAACATTAGTCACAAACAACAAACACAATATTTCATCCATTATTGGCTCCGCCAAAGACAAAATCAACGACAATCGAAAATCCAACATCGTCTATAAAATCGACTGCAATGATTGCAACGCCACGTACATTGGCCAAACTAAAAGATACCTTGAAACCCGATTGAAAGAACACAAAAATAGCATAAAACATACTACGGAGATACACACAGCTTTAGCACAACATGCAATAGAACAAAAACATGACTTTCAATTTGATAATGCAAAAATACTAAACAATGAAAGTTGGCTCAAAAAAGACTAATACTGGAAATTATACAAATTAAAGCACACCCCAACGCCATACATTTTAGAACAGACATACAAAAAATTAACTCAATCTACAATTCTACAATATAACTATCAACACACTCTACCGCATTTACCTCACATAACTATTTTAAAATTATTGACACGATAAGCTAAGCAATATATTGACATGATAAGCTAATTTTAAGGACGTTACAAACTAATTTTAAATACCCCTAACTTGGCGCACCTAATTTATTCTCATTGACACGTCACTGCCGGTATGATCTTTCCCCCGATTCATAGTACAGAGACTCGAATATGCCACAGGAAAGTAACGCATCACTCAGTTTTTCTCGAACTTTCGTCCGCTACACAACTCAACATGTAACGAAGCGAATTGTAAATTTCGAGTTTTTGCTCATTTTGGAAAGAAAACAAATTCTTAAGAACAAACTCAATAGGTAATTACCACAGTCTTTGGATTCCTCACTAAAACTTTTCTCAGATCAATTTCTTATACTTAAATTTTCAATAATGAAGCATAAAAATTACTTACAATTATATATCCATTACATATCAGAAAAATTGCCCATAAACGATAATAACTCCATCTATCGAGCACCTTCTCACAAAACATCATTTAAAAAAAAAAATGTTTTTGGTCATAACATCTTTCCAAATATGTGTAAAAAACCTGAAATACCACTATTTCGAGGTTAGTTAACTCATCTCATTTCTTTATATTTCCACACTTCGTACATTTCACACACCTATACATACACATAACAATAAGCACCGCAATGTATGAAATCATCCATACTTTATTTATATAATTATAATTAAAACAGAACTAACGTGATTATTACACAAAATAACACAACATTTAGATAACTACCCGTGCAGAAATGTGACCGGGCATTCCCGACTTGACGTCTGGTCCAGGCCTGGCTTGCCTCGTCCGATTTACCTAACCAGGCCCTTTTGTGGAACAGACTAGGAATATCACAAAACCTTTTTCTGCGGAGAACATTGACATTTCCCGAATATTAAATCCCACCTTATTATTAAATAATACTTTTTGCGTCATCAAAGATATTAATAATTGAATGTAATAATATGATTACTACATTTATTGTAATTGTATACTCCGTTTTATCATCATATTATTTTCTTTGAGAATAATCGACGCCTGACAATGCTATCATAAAGAATAAATTATGATAGTCAACGAAAATTATATGCTGATATGATGGAGGATATAATTACAATAAATGTAATCACATGATTACGGTGAATTATTAATATCTATAGTACGACGCCGACGTTATTTTATTTTATTTATGTTTTTTTTTTTTTTTTCATTTTTCTTATCCTCTATATATCAACAAAAGTAATTTTGAGGTTGGTTTTATCGACATTTCCTGGTCATTTACTGCTTGTTCTCCGGCCCGGTCCTGATCAGCTCCCAAGAAAGGGAACAGCGGATCGGGACCTAACCTTAGACCCCTTACATTGCGAACCTATTCCAGGGTGGAAGGCCCGACGAGAGCCTCACATTACCTCGGGAAGGCAGATCAGGAGCAGTACTTTTTCCCGACTTAAATTTCTACACGGGTAAACCACAACACACACCGCTCATATATAGAACTTAAAAAAAAAAGAACCTGATTGCTAAAAACTGTGTATTATCATTTATACAGAAAAAATATATATTCTGAAGAGGACCCGAACCAGAGGGCCGAAACGTTAGAAAAACATCTTCTTATTTCCATCGATAACCTTGGAAAACCTTCATTGGCCGGACCGAAGCCGAATCCTTAACGATCTCACTTCAAGATATTAGTGTGAACATTTTAGAATGCGGCATTCTCGGTATTTGTCTCGAATTTTAAAGTGGCGGAAAAAAATCAGCAAAGCGTAAAAAATGCTTCTTTACTAAAAAAAACAGCGTGCAATTTTAATTTGTTTTTGTTTTGTTTTTTTTTTTTTTTTTCATAAAATTTCAGAATGATACTCTTGGGATATGATAGTTTAAGGGAAAGAAAAACTCCATAGTGGGAAATAGTTTGAGGGAAAAAAGCTCCACATCCGATCCTAGTCCGTACGTACAAAGGGCACACAAAAGCACCGTTAGAAGGCAGGCCAGTCGCCTAGGCCACCAACAACTTGCAATAGTAATTTTGGCTTAAAGTTGCGCTCGGGGTCATTTTGACCCCATGTGACCGCGGAGGGTTAAAGCCAAGATTTCTTCGCCATTTTTCAGACTTAGGGTATGCTTTATATTACTGCGTTTGGCTGTTACATCGTATTTTTTAAATTAATCTTTAAAAATGGCGGAGGTCTGGTCACGGTTTTTTAAACGGGTTGGCGCGGATATTGTCAGACGGCGTAACACGTAGCGCCGGCGGAATTAATCTGAAAAAAAAAACCAACGAAGACTTTTCTTCCATTAACAGTCATACGCAGAATATGAACCAAGAAAAAGTGAGAAATGTTGAAAATCGATAATATGGTACTCTTTAGAACAAAAAGATTGAATTTTCCCAAAAAAATAGCTACATTTTGCAATTTAAAAAAAAACGTTTTTTTTATCTTCAAAAACATTTAGGGTCATATTTTAAACAACGAGGTTAGAAATATTTATACAAAATTTCATCAGAATCGGTTGATTATCATTTTTCCAGGTATACATCACGTCAGTTTTGAAAATGCAGTTTAAAAGACCGTGCCATACCACCACCATTTCCAAAGATTATTCAAATGAAAAAATCCCATGTAACAGCCAGAAGTAACAATAAAACGTACCCTGAGTCTAACAAAATGGGGAAGAAATCTTTCTTTTGAAAAAAAAATCATGCAAATCATCAAATTCGTTCGTCGTCTAAAGGTATTCCCCCCCCCCCCCGTCTAGTTGGAATTTTCAAAAAATCGATTTTTTTATTTTTTTTTATTGTCTAAAAGTATAATATCTTACGAGTATTGTCCGACTAATTGAATGTGAATCAGACCATTATTCGCCGAAATACATAACTTTGAAGGACGCCGTGGACGCTGCATGCAAATCGTACTCAAAACTTTAAACTCGTTTTTCTCAAAACCATGTTTTCGAAGTCGGTGATCAATGTGACTCGAGAACGGCTTTACCGATCGGGTTGAAATTTATATCACTTCTTCTATACATACAGGGTGCGCCAGAGAAACTTATTTATTTGAAAAAATTCCCGCGCGGTGAGTTGGGTGGGTAGAGGGGCGAGAGGGGGCGCACCTGGAGGGGGAAGTTCCCAAGTTTGTTTCTCCCTCCAGTCAGTTGCCATCATGCTCTGGTCTAGAGAGCAGCGGGCCTTCGCAGTCGAGAGCTTCTTTTCTAACGGTCGCTCACTTGTTGCTACGCAACGTGCCTTCCGCGCTCGCTTTGAAATTCCTCCTCACAGACTCGTTCCTGGCCGTAATTCGATTCTGTCGTGGGTTAACTCATTTCGGGAGTGTGGAAGTGTCGCTAAACCCAGAAATGGACTTCAACGGACCATCAGAACTCCGGAAAATGTCGAAAGAGTGAGGCAGTCAGTTGTGCGTTCTCCCCGGCGTTCGGCTCGTAAACACGCAGCTGCTATGGGAATTTCTGACACCACTGTTCGACGAATTCTCCATGAAGACCTTCAATTTCATCCCTATAAATTGGCTGTTGTGCAAGAATTAACTGAACGCGATTTTGTTGCCCGTCAAAATGCATGTGAAATGCTGGTTGAAAACCTGCCTGAAGACGCGGCCGTTTTTTTCAGTGACGAGGCTCACTTCCACATTTCCGGCTGCGTCAAGAAGCAAAACATGCGTTATTGGTGTGGTGTAAATCCACGTGAGCTTCACCAGAAGCCACTTAATTGTGAGCGAGTTACTGTCTGGTGTGCGATGTCGGTAATGGGAATAATTGGTCCTTATTTTTTTGAAGAAAACGAACGCGCAGTTACCGTGAATGGAGCTCGTTACAGGAACATGATCGAGGAATTTTTTCTTCCAAGACTCGAAGAAATGAACGTTAGGAACGTGTGGTTTCAGCAAGATGGAGCCACAGCACACACAGCACGAGACTCAATGAATTTGTTGCGACAACATTTCCCCGACCGCCTCATCTCTCTCAGAGGCGATCTTCAATGGCCGGCACGCTCTCCAGATTTGACTCCATGCGATTTCTTTTTATGGGGTTATTTGAAATCTCTGGTTTATGTCGATCGACCACGGACCATAGCACACCTCAAGAACAACATTCGCGACGCCATTGCCATCATACCGATTGATATGCTGCAAAGAGTGGATACGAATTTCAAAAATCGACTTCATCAGTGTATGCGCAATGGGGGTCGCCATTTATCCGATGTCATTTTCAAGACTGCATGAAAAAAAAATTGGGAAATTGTGTTCTCAAATAAAAAAAAATTTAAAACAATAATTGAAGTACTTTTGTTTTTATTGACCTTTCAAATAAGTAAGTTTCTCTGGCGCACCCTGTAGTTTTCCTCCGGATGAACGAAGGATTTTTTTTTGGACAATTTTTTTTTTTATAGTCCATTTTTGTAAGTGAAATTTTGGTCGAAACAACACTTTTGACTTTCAACGTCCGCCATTTTGTGAAAAATGGAATTTTTTCAAAAACCCTTCGTTCAACCGGAGCATTATATCATTAGCTAAAGATTCCCCCCTGTTTTGTTGGTTTCGGATAATCCGTCACAGCGTGAGAGTGATCACCGCAAAACCTGTTTTTTTTGCAGCGTCCTCGGCCATTGATACGTATCGGCTTATTTTGAAACATATTTCTTTAAAAAAATTATAATGTTTACATTAAATATATATCTTTTAAAGGGAAGAACTTTTGTTGTAAATTATTTTATCGTTTGGCCGAAAAAAAATCGGAAAAAGGCCTTTTTTAACGTTCCAACTAGACCTCACTCCTTAAGGGGAGGTACCTGAGTAAACGGCGAAAAAAACAGGCAAACTTTGGCAATTTTTATCTCAAAAACTAATATTTCGATGGAATTCGGATTTTTTTTTATTGGAAAATATGTACATTGAGGTATGTTGAGGAATTTTTAAAAATAAATTCGTTGACTGGAAGCGATTCAAACGCGATTATCTCGAAACATAGTTTTCAAAGTCGGTGCCAGATGTATCTCGAAAACGGCTTGTCCAATTTTGTCCAAATTTGGATACAATAATCTTCGATATTTTTTCTCGTTCGCCACGTAGGCGTTTTTCATTTGATTGAACCATTGCTTTTTCACGCAATGTGTATGTAATCGAAAATCGTCGGAAATTGCGAACAAAAAACGAACGTTAAATTAAAACGGTCGCAATTCCGACGAAAATGAAAATTTGAAAAAAATCCTACGTGTCGAACGAGAAAAACTATCGCAGAATATTGTATCCAAATTTGGACAAAATCGGACAAGCCGTTTTCGAGATACATCTGGCACCGACTTCGAAAACTGTGTTTCGAGATAATCGCATTTGAATCGCTTCCAGTCAACGAATTTATTTTAAAAAATTCCTAAACATACCTCAATGTACATATTTTCCAATAAAAAAAAACCGGATCCAATCGAAACATTAGTTTTTGAGAAAAAAATTCCCGAAGTTTACCAGTTTTTCTCGCCGTTTACTCAGGTACCTCCCCTTAAGAGAAAGAGAGAAAGGGGGAGAGATAAGTATTCGAAAATTCGCGCTCTTCGCTTTCCGTCACACTCAATTACGCGCTCGTGGAATAATTTTCGAAAAACACAGTATCGGCATTTTGAGTATTTTTTATTTCGCCCCTCGCCGCCCGGTTGACATTTCCTTTTTATCAGGACTCTCGTTCGACCGGTTACCTCTCTCGACTACTCCTCGCGTCACTGTTGCCGGACCACTTTTTTTCTCTCGTCAATCGATCTCGAAGAAAAAAGGGAGCAGCGCGAATTGGCCGAATATTTTGGGCCGCGCGAAGCCTTGAAACGCCAAGTTACCATTTTTGGGCACACGTGCAGAGCGAATTTTTCTTTCTGCAAATAAAAGCCGCGTTAACGAAAATAATGTGATATATTGAAGAAGTGACGATAGTGGGGAAGAAACGATGATGCATCTCTAGGCAAAGTCGACTTTTCGCAAAACATTGTACGAGCTCTCATTATCGTGTTCTTCAACCGATTACCTTATCACGAGAGTCACACTTGTGTCACGGTTTCGTTAATTTTTTTTATTCTTCGAAAAAAAAAAAAAAAAACACGATGCTCAATTTCTGAGGAATTTCCGTCTGGCGATGTAGGCTCGGGGAATAATCTTAATTAACCACGTATTCGAATATTATTGCTCATTTAATATCTGTTTTATCTCTTTCTCTCTCATCAAATTCCAATCGAACGATGTGGCTCTATTGGCACACACATGGTCGGATTACACTAAGCCAATATTACGTACACGATTTGAAAAAATGAATTTCCTGAAACAAAATGAATTTTCATATTGTTTTTTTATAATTACGAAACTTCGTGTAAATCATTTGATAAAAGTAAATTACAATCATAATAGTGGTACAAATAAAAATAATTCCGACGTCAACAATAATAATAATGATGATGATGATGATGATGATTATAATGTTACAAACAATAATAACATCAAAACTAATTAATGGGGTAGGCTACTGTGACGACTCGAAAATCAGGGTTATTTAAAAAAAATAATTTTGAAGGAACGAGTAAAATGATTGAAAAATCGTTTAGACATTTATTTGTATGTGCATAAAAAAAGGCATGTACCAAATTTTATTGAAAAATATTAATGTTTAAAGAAGTAATTAACAATCTGGTGAAGGACCTTTAAGGGGTTACACCCACTTGCGATTTTGAAAAAATCGATTTTTTTTATTGCAATTTTTTGAAGTAGAAGTATCTGAGAATATGTCCTGAAAATTTCAAGTCGATCCGAACAAAATTGACTGAGATATGAGCGTTGAAAGAGAAGAATCCGTTGTGTAAACGACCGGAAATTGAAACTTTAAACGCGTTTTTCTCAAAATGGCATTTCTGAAGTCGGTGACCAAGATTACTCGAACACTAATGAACCGATCTTCTTGAAATTTTGCAGGCTTATTTAATACATAAAAATGTAGTCTTTAATCGTTCGATTTTTTTTTTTTTCGAAAAAAAAAATGGCCGTTTTATAGCCAAAAAACGGCCGTTTTTTTTCGTTAAAATCGAACCATTAACTTTAACTGTCCGCCATTTTGTGAAAAATGTGAATATTTTTAAAAGTCCTTCGATTAAAGACTAGTTTACACTTATATTTGACTAAATCCATCCGCATTTTTTTTTCAGATTATCCACTTCGCCGCAATGTTGGTCACCGCAAACCGTGTATATAAAAACATTATTTCATTGACGGCCATTTGCCACTAAACAATGTAATATTTTTCAATAAAAAAATTACTGAAAGTTCTTCAAGATGTGTTCTTTAAGATGGTATATTGATCGATTAAAAAAGTTTTGTAGTTTTCTTTAAAAAAAATTCATGAAAAAGGCCTTTTTTTGCGCTACAAGGGGGGGTAACGCCTTAAACGTGGGGAGCCAACGGTCTACTTGATTTTGGCCACCCGGTTGATTTAAAACAAAAAGTACGAGTTTCTTTTTTAAAATAGACAATATTCGCTAAGATTTGACCGATTTTTATTTATTTCCGTGTTTTAATTATTTAAAAAAAATGATTTTTTTTCTTCATTTTTCAAAGAAAAACGACATCATTGTGGTTAAAATCTAATGAAAAAAAAAATTACGAAGAAAAACGTCGGTAACGACTAAACTACTATTACACTAAATGAGTGTACGACATTTCGAGTCAATTCGTTCAATAGATGCCGAGAAATCGTGTACACCGTTTTGAAAAACATAGTTTCAACAAAAAAACGCATTTGAAGAAAAAAAATGCACCGTAACCTAACCCCCTAATCAGTTAATACAAATAACAACGACAATATCAACAATAATAACGACACTAATAATAATAATAAATAACAATGACATTTATAATAATGGTAACAAAAAATAATTATTATAATAATACCTGATGATAAATGATAATGACGATAATAATAATAATGATGATGAAGGTACTGGCAATAATAATATCAATACCGATTGAGATGGAATTAATACATTATCGTTCTCGACAGATCTTTATGTTAAGTAGATTATTGAATTTTAGATGGGATTATTTATTCATTGTAATCAGCCTCACAGTATATTTTTCGAAGAGTCGATACAACCCACGTATACTATAGGGTGTTTCAAAATGACCTGACATTCGAATTTATCAATAAAACGTATTATTTAAGGCGTTACCCCCACTTGTAGCGCAAAAAAGGCCTTTTTCATGAATTTTTTTAAAGAAAACTACAAAACTTTTTTAATCGATTAATATACCATCTTAAAGAACACATCTTGAAGAACTTTCAGTAATTTTTTTATTGAAAAATATTACATTGTTTAGTGGCAAATGGCCGTCAATGAAATAATGTTTTTATATACACGGTTTGCGGTGACCAACATTGCGGCGAAGTGGATCATCTGAAAGAAAAAATGCGGATGGATTTAGTCAAATATAAGTATAAACTAGTATTTATTCGAAGGATTTTAAAAAATATTCATTTTTCACAAAATGGCGGACAGTCAAAGTTAATGGTTCGATTTTAACGAAAAAAACGGCCGTTTTTTGGCTATAAAACGGCCATTTTTTTTTTTTCGAAAAAAAAAATCGAACGATTAAAGACTACATTTTTATGTATTAAATAAGCCTGCAAAATTTCAAGAAGATCGGTTCATTAGTTTTCGAGTAATCTTGGTCACCGACTTCAGAAATGCCATTTTGAGAAAAACGCGTTTAAAGTTTCAATTTCCGGTCGTTTACACAACGGATTCTTCTCTTTCAACGCTCATATCTCAGTAAATTTTGTTCGGATCGACTTGAAATTTTCAGGACATATACTCAGATACGTATACTTAAAAAAAAAGCAATAAAAAAAATTCAATTTTTTCAAAATCGCAAGTGGGGGTAACCCCTTAATTGAAAAGTACGAAAATTTTTACTTTTAAATGCGATACAAACATGGAGGTTATGTATGGAACACAATATCCGATAAGTGGCCACCTCGTTCCTGTTCACAAACGTTCACTCTTTTGACCAAATTTGCCATAACACTTTGGCATAATTGCGGACTAATTTCATTAATGGTGCGTCTGATTGCTTCCTTGAGCTCCGGAATGGTCCGTGGATCATGGGCATACACTTTTCCTTTCAGAAAAACCCAAAGAAAGAACTCCAATGTCGTCAAATCGCACGACCTTGGTGGCCAACTCATATATCGCCGCGGCGCAAAATAACACGACCATGAACCTTCGTCTGCAATAACTATGCAGTAACAATGCAGCAAATAACAATTTCTACGCGTTGCTCGATCGTGTAATTCTCCATGACGAAACCTCAATACTTCCTGATGCCAGTTATCAAAGATTAGTACTTTATGTTCGCCGCGAAAAAAAATGGCGCGCAATTTAAAATGTCAGGTTATTTTGAGAAACCCTTTGTTAAGGCCTTGAGCCACTCTAGGTGCCGAAAAAATAGGCTTTTTGGGGATTTTTTTTTTTTCAGAAAAACTACAAAATAAATCGAGATTACAAAAAGGGTGTTTACAATACATATCAATGACTGTACACAATTATTTTTTTGGAACGATTAATTTCAAAATGGCGGTTGTGCAGCGTTTATCTCAAAACTGCATTTTTTAAGTTGGCCGGATTTTTTTTTATATTGCATAGTTCATTTGTTAGTAACAATTATCTGACGATTTTTAAGGCAAATTTTTGGAAAGTGAAAAATTTTGTCCGATAATTGTTAATAACAAATGAACTATGCAATATAAAAAAAAATCCTACGTACTTCCATAGACAATGTATTTTTCAAGATATATTCAATATTTCAAGTGAATCGGTTGAAAATTGTCTGTGTTATGTTTCCGGCCAACTTAAAAAATGCAATTTTGAGATAACAGCTGCACAGCCGCCATTTTGAAATTAATCGCTTCGAAAAAATTGCTGTATACAGTCACTGATATGTACGATAAACACCATTTTTGTAATCTCGATTTATTTTCCAGTTTTTCTGAGAAAAAAATCCTCAAAAAGCCTATTTTTCGGCCTTCAGAGTGGTCTAACCCCTTAATGATGAGGATATTAATTGATTCGTCGTTTTTGTTGTTGGCGGTATCAAATGTCTCATTTGTCGCAAAGTAATCAATATTTCGTGACGTTTTTGTTACAGTTTCAGTTTAAGGGGGTGTCGGGAGTCGCGGAGATCGAGGAAAATTCGGAAGTTCGAGAAAACAGCAACGGATGCGACGAGACCGTAGCTATGTCTGTTTCGGGTGAGCAAAATATTGAAAACGTTTTTTTTACAGCGTAAACTATTTTTTTTATCCAATAATTGATGTTGGATTGTATAGATGCAATTGATTCCTGACGCAAGCCCTTCGATTCCCTTCGACCCTTCGGAAAAGCATTCGATTTACTTGTAGAAAAAAAAATCACCATTCGGAATGTTTCGATCAAAATAACATCTTTATTACGTTTTAATTTCAATTGCGTCTTTCGCGTGTTTTTCTTACATTTGATAATTTATGCAAATTTCGTAATATCTCAAGTTTATTCAGGTGTGATTCATTCGAATTTGCACAAGATATGTAGTATTTTTCGAATTTTTCCATACTTTTGTTGTACTTGGATGATTTTATCGAGGCGTATATTAGATAAAGACTATTTTTTTTTCTTCAATTCCTCTTTTATTGCGTCGTATCGGGGCTCGATGCGTGTTGTGGTTTCAGACTTCGTATATGCTCGAGCATTATCACCGCCAAACCTTTACAGTGTACACTGTTACGTAGAGTCTTGCCGAAGAGGGAACCCCCTCGCCTACACGTATAGTGTGCGCGTTAGAAAAATGTTGAGCCGTTTAGTATCGACTCATGACTCACCGTCATTGACCGGCTGGAAACGCGCGAGGTACGGCGATACTTCGCGTCTGTCCGAGCAATATATATATTTCGCCTGTGCGAGACATAGAAATGAGAAAGTGACCGCGCTGTATCAATCACGCGATATCCTTTTCGTTTGGTATCGGAAAATACTCCAAATTTGGATATCATATATTTTCCTTCTAAACTGCGCTTTCACTTTTCGGCTGCGATTCCTTTTTTTTCCTCTCTGGTCAGAAATACAGTCCGGTACAGTACGAAGAAGTGGCAATGCGAAAATAATTTTGCGAGCTCGGGAAAATTTGCAAATTTGAAGAATTTCGGAAAACTATTTTTCGACGTTTTTTCAACTGTTACGATTTTGTATTTTTTTTTTTGGTGAATTAACGAATAAATTGAAAAGGGAAAAGCCGATTGGAAAAAAATTCTGATAAAAATAATTTCATGCATGGTATGTTAAAATGGCCATGGGAATTAGTAGAAACGCCTCAAACTGTATTTAGGAAATCGAAGCGGTTATCAAAATAAATACAAATTAATTAAAAATGCAAATGGAAATAAATAAACATTACACTGAAAAAAAAAAAATTCGTTCATCCATCCAAAATTCATTTGGTTTGAGGCGTTACCCCCACTTGTAGCGCAAAAAAAAGGCCTTTTTCATGAATTTTTTTAAAGAAAACTACAAAACTTTTTTAATCGATCAATATACCATCTCAAAGAACACATCTTGACGAACTTTCAGTAATTTTTTTATTGAAAAATATTACATTGTTTAGTGACAAATGGCCGTCAATGAAATAATATTTTTATATACACGGTTTGCGGTGACCAACATTGCGGTGAAGTGGATCATCTGGAAAAAAAAATGCGGATGGATTTAGTCAAATATAAGTATAAACTAGTCTTTAATCGAAGGATTTTAAAAAATATTCATTTTTCACAAAATGGCGGACAGTCAAAGTTAATGGTTCGATTTTAACGAAAAAAAACGGCCGTTTTTTGGCTACAAAACGGCCATTTTTTTTTCGAAAAAAAAAATCGAACGATTAAAGACTACATTTTTATGTATTAAATAAGCCTGCAAAATTTCAAGAAGATCGGTTCATTAGTGTTCGAGTAATGTTGGTCACCGACTTCAGAAATGCCATTTTGAGAAAAACGCGTTTAAAGTTTCAATTTCCGGTCGTTTACACAACGGATTCCTCTCTTTCAACGCTCATATCTCAGTCAATTTTGTTCGGATCGACTTGAAATTATCAGGACATATTCTCAGATACTTATACTTCAAAAAAATGCAATAAAAAAAATCGATTTTTTCAAAATCGCAAGTGGGGGTAACCCCTTAATATACTAGTGCGTTTGAAGTATTAATGAAAATGGGAATTGAGGATCTAGTAGGGATGATAAGAGAGGAGACAGACGAGGGCGAACTAGAAAAAAAGGTGAGAGAAGGATTAGAAAACCTAAAGAAAAAAATACTGGAGGAGGAAGAAGAAAGAGTACAAAAATCATCATACAAGTACTTGGTGGAGAACGAAGAAAGCCCATGGAAATACTGGAACGAGGAAGGAGTGAAGGGTAGGGAGAAAGAATTGTGGGCAAGAATAAGATGTGGAAATGTATGGAGGGCGGGAAAGAAGGGGGAGAAAAATTGGCGGTGCAGGATTTGTGAGGAGAAATTTGAGACGGTGGAGCACCTCCTAATTTGCAAAAAAGGCTGGGAAATGATGCCAAAAGAGGCAAGAAAAGAAGCGGAGGAGTGGATACAAGGAGTTGACGAGGTTGCGATAAAGGGGGAGATCATTAATATGTTAAGCGGGAAAATAAATGTGGGAATTTGCCGCTACTTCAAAGAAATAGAGGCATTATGTGCAAAAATGAAAAAAGAGGAAAAAGATGAGAGCGACAGCGATCAGTAGTGGTTAGGATATAGGTTAGAATTTTAGACGTAAGTTGTAAGGTGTAAGTTCGTGAATGAGATTGATTGTAAAAGAGACTTTGTAAAAAACTTTATAACAAGTTGTGCAAATAAAACTCTATTATATATATACTAGTGCGTTTGAAAAATAATGCACGCGTCAAGAAATAATCACATCCAAGTATATTGAAATCAAGAACCATTTGCTGATATCAAAATACGAGTGTATATTAAATTCAAGAACCATTTGCATCAATATACGGGTGTGTATTAAAATTACTGATCCTAAGTATTGAGTTTATTTCAGAAATTGATAATTGTAATACGTTTTTATGGAAAAATTATCAAATTAAGCCGTCTCAATTCATGTACTGTATGATGCTTTCGTGATACTTGTGTATATGATTTTTTTGCAGCTTTATCCCATAATTAATATTGAATACTTGAATAATAAAATGTAAATGCAGTGAAATCACTGCACGTATGTATTTTTTTTCGTTATATATGTGTATTCCTCAGAGGCACCCCCCTTCCCCCGAGGCACCCCCCTTCCCCTTCCCCTTTTACCAACCCCTCCTTTATTCCTTCCATCATTCACAATCCTTCCACAGTTTCCCTCCCTACATTCCTTCCATAGCCCCCCCCCCCCAGAGTGTTGAGCGCATCCACTCTTTCCTAATGCACTACTGTATCGCATTTGCATGAGGGCCCAGGGAAACTGCGGAAAACCTGGGCCGATACAGGCGGCTATATTCGGCTGAGTTTCAGTTGTATTACCATCAGAAACTCAGAAAAACTGCCTCCTACTTAGAGGTTGAAGCGCAAACCAGTGCACGGGCAAGCGGTCACCGCTCCAAGTATTGGCAGCCTCCAATGCTGCTTAACTTCAGTGACCGCCGAGCCCGTACACCGACCGCGCGCCCATCTCTGTCCACTGCACGCACGTTTTTGAAATTCATGTGATTTTGAGATATCGCCCGGGTCAATAATTACGAAAATCATGAAATGTTTCTTCAATATTAATATCCGAACACATTAAATTCAACTTAACTGTGATTTGTTTTTGACAAACAATTGTTATTCTCAGTGGCTTTTGTCTTGGAAATTCCACGTCGCATCTATTAAATTCCATATCCACGTTAGAATGTCATGTTCCTGTTTTAAATTTACGGTACAAGTGTCTTAAGGGGGGATTGTCTTTTTTTTTCGCAAAATTTACCGCTTTTTGGGTATTTTTTGGTGAAGAAAGTATACAACGGAAAACTTGTGAAACTTGGCATATAGTTTTATTGATCTGTTTACTACATACAAAAAAATTTTTAAACAATTTCATAAAAAAATCCGCCTCCCACCCCCCTCGACGCGCGATGGTCCTTTTTTGATGGTGTGCACGATTACAGCCTTCACGTTCATCCTGCAACAAAAACCCAAAAAGCATTTTACTTTAGACACATATAGCTATCGTTCGATGAAGGGAAAAAAAAAATTGACGATTTGGTGACGTTTTGAACTTGAAGTATCGATTTTTCGAAAAAAATTGATCGATTTTTTGTTATAAATAAAAAACTATTAAACGTATTGCTTTTTTGCTTCATCAAACGATAAAAGGATGTCAGCTGAGCATTCTGTCCAAATTTGAAGGCAATCGGTTGAATAGTTTTTGAGAAATCGTGCACACCATCAAAAAAGGACCATCGCGCGTCGAGGGGGGTGGGAGGCGGATTTTTTGATGAAATTGTTTAAAAAATTTTTTGTATGTATTAAACAGATCAATAAAACTATATGCCAAGTTTCACAAGTTTTCCGTTGTATACTTTCTTCACAAAAAAATTCCCAAAAAGCGGTAAATTTTGCGAAAAAAAAAACAATCCCCCCTTAAATTTAATTTCATTTATTGAGTTCGTAAAATGCAATTCTTTTGTGCCTTAAATGTAGTGTAAATTTAATATAATTTTCACATTGATTCGTGTGATTTTCATCAGCGTTTATGAATTTTTTTTTTCCAATTCCACTTTCGCTCTTTTAAATAAATATGTTGTGATCATGCATTGTGCGTATCGTAAAATTCAGTTTCACATATATTATTTTTTTTTCAGGCAGCTGTAAATAAATTTCAAACTTGTTTTGTATTTTCAATGCTCTGTTTTTTACAGTTGATTTATTATACATCCGTAGTAATTTTCAAAGGAAGACACGGGTCAATGCAATACATTTTCCGCAAATTTACAAACTTGTTTTTGAAATTCCATGTTGCGTCTATTAAATTCTATATCCACGTTAGAATTTCATGTTCCTGTTTTAAATTTACGGTACAAGTGTTTCAAATTTAATTTCATCCACTGAGTTTGTAAAATTCAATTCCTTTGTATCTCAAATGTATTGTAAATTTCATTTCATTTTTTACAGTTTATAGATTAGTTCGCTCATTGCGAAACTCAGTACGAAAAAGAAGATTCACCGCCAGCGATAATTGACCTACATAGATACGAAAGACAAACAATCGTACGGACAAAATAACAAGCATGAAAATAACAATTTTGATCACTCGATAAATCCGTGGCAATTTTGTTTTATCGGCGCTTTTGGAGCAACGATAAAAACAAAACAAAAATAGATCTTCGGAGAAATAGTAAATTTGCCAGTGTTGCTATTGCGTTTCGATTGATGTATGGATTCATATAATTCATCTTACCTTTGGCGGTTGCTATTTCAATAATAGACGGAGGTCATTCTTCTCACGAACGAGTGTACAACTGGTTCCCGCGAGAGAATTATTTAATCGATGCTTAGTCACGGACACGGACCAACTACGCGGTCGTGCCGCTCATGTGCATAAGAACAGAAAAACAAAACAACGACGAAAAAGAAGAAAACAAAAAAAGCAAATCTTTTTACAGGCCGGTGGTGAATCATTCTTATTTGTTACATCGATGCCGTATATGGTACGCAGGCAAATATGGTACGCGCATGACAAATTGGGCGCGAAAAAGCCACGTTTGAGTAATATTAGAAACTTCCTCACCGGGCCCCAATTTATTTGGCGACTTTTTTATTTTCATGCTTGGGATGTGCATGGGATGACTTTACGCCTCGTGCGAGGTCTCCGCGATCGCATAATTGAACATTTCGGAAACCGGAAAAAAAAATCAGTCGCGTTTCTCGCAGAATTGCACTTGAATTAGAAAAAAAAAAGCTTTGATAGTCCGGCGAGTGCGCAATCTTCGTGTGGAGTTTGAATTATATCGGTCGTTTGCGTGATACGCGCGTTGAGAGGAAGAGAGAAGAAAAAAAACACAGTGCACACATTGCGTTATAGAGATGCGTTGGTCGCGTCAATTTGATATGACTTGGAGCATGAGCGGGATAATGGAAAATTGATGGAGTGTCCGCGAAACCTTTTACTGCCGTCAATTATTTAGCGAACGATACATAAACGTCGTTCGTATGATTGTCACTTTTCGTATCTTGAAAAGTCAGTGGAAAAACGTTGCGGAAATTTCGCAATTGTATTTCCGTCATTTTATTAGAGCTGCGATTGACTTTCTTTTTTTTTGTTCACGCCAGTATACGTTCATTGGCACTGACTGTGGATTTGCGTTTGCTAATTGATTTTCCATTACCTCAATTAATTAAAAATGTAATTAAAGAAATTAATAAAAATTTATTTAATTTCAACGATTAAAATTCAATTAATTAAAATGAAACTAATTGAAATTTTGATCGATTTAATCAACTTGATATTTATTAATTTAATTAAATCTATTTTTTATTAATTGGGTTAATTAATTAAATTTCAATGATTTCGATAAATTAAAATTCAGCAAATTGAAATACTTTTTATCGGCGGAATCAACGAGATTTGTAACGAGGCAATGAGAAACATTTTTTGCAATTTACGGTTGAAAAGTTCACACGTGTGTTTGCTCTTAGGAAAATTTCTTTGTAAACGCATAAAAAAGACTCGTGTTTTTAACTGAGCAGTAAAAATCATCGGGTCATTACATTAAAAAAAAAAGCGGACGAAATTATGAAAAATGTTCTTATCGTGAAAAAAAAAAGATAAGAAAAATCATTCGTAAACGTTTTCACCGGAAAGAAACCTGAATAATCTGACGTTTCTTTCTCGCTCGCTCTCGGTGCGCCCGAGCGTGTCGGTGAAGTGGCCTCTGCAACTCCTTCATCTGAAAATGCAGCGTTGCTGGCTCGCCAATGCGAATTTACTACGTTGCCACTTCGCTCCCGTGACCGCTCGCGATTCCACTTCCCTCGAACACGAAGACAATTCCCGATCAGGCGCCACGTTACAGTCTTGTCAGCATATGCAACGAATTTTGACGGATCCTTCCTCTTTTAATTTTACCCAATTTCAGAACTTGGCTTTCTTGTTTTTATCATCGTCAATCGGACAATTTTTCCACTGAATTTTCGAATTCTTATCCTTTTAGTCGGCTTTTTTGGATTTTTTTTTGGGATTTTCACTTGTTCGCAAGTAAGACAGCCAAATTACTTTTCCTCGGACAAGGCAGCGATCGACTTTTTAAACAAATTATATAGTGAGCGCGCACTGCCAATTGGCCACTTCTTTCTCTCGTGCGTGTGCAGTAGACGAATTATGGTGTTGAAGTTTGCATAATTAGAACGCAAGAAAAGTTCGTTTTTACTATTTATTTTCCATTTTTTTTTAAATTCATCATAGAAGATTCTTATAAATTGATTGATATTGTAGATCGCTAAATAAATAGCTCAAAAAATGGTTTTAAAGTCGAAAGAAGGGGCCGGGTTGAAATTCCGAATTTTGAATGATCAGAACGCTCAAAACTCCGAAAATATACTACCCCGAAAGATCAAAACTCCGCAAGAATTTTACTCGAGAGAACAAAATCCCGAAAATGTGAACACCGTCAAAATAATTCGGCTATGGAAGTTTTAAAAGTTTCAAAATTTTCAATAAATCGACGAATTATTTCAAGAATTTTTTATTTATTGAGAAGTGATTTTACGTCAATTAAAAAATTTGTCTAGACAATATTATGTGTTCGACATAATTTACAGTCAATTGTGTAAACTGTCGCTGGCATAATCTTGACGAACCTTGTAATTTCGGAACGTTAAGGCGTTACCCCCACTCGTAGCGCAAAAGAAGGCCTTTTTCATGAATTTTTTTAAAGAAAACTACAAAACTTTTTTAATCGATCAATATACCATCTTAAAGAACACATCTTGAAGAACTTTCAGTAATTTTTTTATTGAAAAATATTACATTGTTTAGTGGCAAATGGCCGTCAATGAAATAATGTTTTTATATACACGGTTTGCGGTGACCAACATTGCGGCGAAGTGGATCGTCTGAAAGAAAAAATGCGGATGGATTTAGTCAAATATAAGTATAAACTAGTCTTTAATCGAAGGATTTTTAAAAATATTCATTTTTCACAAAATGGCGGACAGTCAAAGTTAATGGTTCGATTTTAACGAAAAAACGACCGTTTGTTGGCTATAAAACGGCCAATTTTTTCGAAAAAAAAAAATCGAACGATTAAAGACTACATTTTTATATATTAAATAAGCCTGCAAAATTTCAAGAAGATCGGTTCATTAGTGTTCGAGTAATCTTGGTCACCGACTTCAGAAATGCCATTTTGAGAAAAACGCGTTTAAGGAGTAAGGCCACTGTAACGGCCCAAAAAAAAAGGTTTTTTCACTAATTTTTTGCTCCCGAAATTGAAGGTATTTGGAAAAAAACTTTTAATGGTGTTATCGGGCATACATTAAACTTTATTATAAAATTTTTTTACAGTAAAAAAAAACAAAATGGCGGTTCCACAGCTATCTTCCCGGGACATGTTTTGCTTCCAGGGCTCCGCGGCACGCAGCACCACTGGTGCACTTTTGAATCTAGAACAAAAAAAAAACCATTAATCTAGAGGGCTATAGCTAGAGAATGTCGATCGGATTTTAAAAAGTATCAATTTTTGTGGATTTGGCGTGCGTTTGAAAAAAAAAATTGATTTTTGACGAAAAAAACGGCAAGTTTTTTGTTAATAAAAAATCAATAAATAAAGTTCTTGAAAATTCCGATCGACATTCTCAAGATAATGTAAATGTTCACATCTGGTTAAAATTTCAAGTAAAAAAAATGAAAATTGTTCGAGTTATGCTGCGTGCCATTTTGAAAAACCATGTTTCGAGAAAAACGCGTTTAAAGTTTTGCGAATAGTTTTTTATTGGAAAAAATTTAAAAAAGAAGTTAAAAGGATTTAAACTATTTTTAAACTAGAGGGTTTAAACTATTTTTTAAGCCAATAAAAAAAAATCGATTTTTCAAAAAATTTACAGTGGCCTTACCCCTTAAAGTTTCAATTAGCCGGGCGTTTACACAACGGATTCTTCTCTTTCAACGCTCATATCTCAGTGAATTTTGTTCGGATCGACTTGAAATTTTCAGGACATATTCTCAGATACTTATACTTCAAAAAAATGCAATAAAAAAAATCGATTTTTTCAAAATCGCAACTGGGGGTAACCCCTTAAAATTAAGAATTTCAAACCGTCGGCGCATTCAAAGCTCGGAATTTCAACCCGGCCCTCATGTCAAGATCATGCCAGCGAAAGTCTACGCAGTTGACTGTAAATTATGTAGAACGTATAACATTGTCTAGACAAATTTAAAAATTGGCGCAAAGTCACTTCTTAATAAAAAAAATCTTGAAATAAATCGTCGATTTATTGAAAATTTTGAAACTTTTAAAACCACCCTAGTATACAGTCACTGATATGCTTGATAAACACCCTTTTTTGTGATCCCGATTTATTTTGTAGTTTTTATGGAAAAAAAAAATCCCAAAAAGCCTATTTTTTCGGCCTCTAGGGTGGCCTAAGGCCTTAATAAAAAAAAATTCTTTAAATAATTCGTCGATTTATTGAAAATTTTGAAACTTTAAAAACTTCCATAGCCGAATTATTTTGACGGCGTTAAGATTTTCGTAGTTTTGGTCTTTCGTGTAAAATTCTTTCGGAGTTAGGATTTTTCGGGGTACTATTTTTTCGGAGTTTTGAGCGTTCTGATCATTCAAAGTTCGGAATTTCAACCCAGCCCCATCTTGAATTTCGGGACACTGAAATTCGGAATTTTAAACCGTCGGAGCATTTAAAGTTTGGAATTTGGATCCCGCAAAAAAATCTTTGACCCTTTTAGCCACTTTACCGTAATCGCCAAAATCGTGAAATTTCAAACAACCGTAGCGTCGGTTCTTCTCGAGTGACATAAACGCAATGGATGCATTTTGAGAAGGGTTTTGATAGAATAAGAGAAGGCCGCTTGATTTTCTCGAAAAGTGCATTTTAAAAATTACCAAAAAGGAAGCAAAGGGGTAAATGGAAAAATTGGTAAAAATCGATATACCGGCTTTGAAATTCCGCCAGAAATCGAAAAATCATCGGAGCTCAATGAATCAAACGGCATTTCAAACAGCAAACGACAACAAAGAAAATGAGCACCGAATGGAATCCCAATTCCAATCAGAAAATAAATCATCGAGGATTCAGTGAACACATTTTTTTTGGCCCAAAGTGCGAACAAAAATTTGGATTAGTAATATTTTTTTTTTTAAGTTCATATCGATCCAATGGAAAAAAGGATCGAATCCTTTGAGACTTTTCATCTTCCGGACGAAAAATGCGTCTTCATTCTTTACGTTTTTCATAATTTTATCCAAAAATGAATTTCGATGTAGCAAAAATGAAAGAAAACGGGCGCCAATCGTGGCCAACAGTGTGACGATTTTAATTGTCAAAACCTCAACTGTACGAGTCCTCAACCATTCGGAGTGCAAACACAGGCACACGTGTATTTGCACATACAAAATAAAAGTGCGCGGCCGTGTGAGACCCATCGAGCGTGAAGGGGGAACGTCGTCCCGCTTGTGCTTTTACAACTTCCACTATAACTCCATACTGCAGCAACCGCCACCACTACCAGGGCAACCATCGGCGTCACGGATTTATACATCGCCTCGCGGGATTGTACGAAACCGGTTCGAGCTGTTGCTACAGGTACCAAGAGCCCCGAACTCCTACGAGGTTCTCTCGTAACGCGATAAAACCGCGAGACAGCGTCGTCTTTGCCTTTTAAATTCTTCGATCGTTCTTTTTCGTTCGGTCGTTATTTTTATCTTATTTTTATCCTATTTTTATCTTATTTTTATCTTATTTTTATCTTATTTTTATCTTATTTTTATCTTATTTTTATCTTATTTCTATCTTATTTTTATCTTATTTTTATCTTATCTTTATCTTATTTTTATCTATTACCCTTATCTTTATTGTTATCTATTATCTATACCTTCATTGTTATCTCTTCTCTTTATCTTCATTTCTATCTATTATCTGTATCTTTTTTCAAACCTTTTATCTTGATTTTTGTCTATTGGCTTCTATCTTCATTTTTATCTGTTATCTTTATCTTTATATCTTACATTTATCTTGATTTTTTTATTATCTATTATTGCTGTTATCTACAATTATCTTTATCTTGATTTTGTATCTGTTATCTTTATCTCTTTACTTTATCATCATTTCTATCTATTACCTGTATCTTTTATTAAATATATTATCCTTATTTTTTGTGTTTTATCTTTATCTTGATTTTTGTTCATCACCTTCTATCTTCGTTTTTATCTATTATCTTTATCTGTGTTGCCAGAATTTGGTAATTTTTGTCCATGTGAATAAAAAGTTAATATTCAATTGAATATTTTGCCCCTGTCCCTCGTCCAGAGCCCAAAAGGAGCGTCACTATTCGGTTGAGAATTCGAATATTTCTTTTTTTCGTGCCGCGTTACGTTTCACGAT
The DNA here is from genome assembly GCA_964007375.1 of Ophion obscuratus. Lineage (NCBI taxonomy): Eukaryota > Metazoa > Arthropoda > Insecta > Hymenoptera > Ichneumonidae > Ophion > Ophion obscuratus. The sequence continues at coordinate 23,972 of CAXFZQ010000240.1, read as the reverse complement.
TGAATGAGAGAGCAAAAGAGAAAAAAATCGCACGATACGGCGAGAGTACGGAGCCGGTTTGTTCGACCTGGAATGACCCGTGTGTGCAGAGAGCCATGCGCGAACGAAAGTTGCGCCAAACTTCCATCTTCTCCATCCGACTCTCGTATCCGTTCCATCGAATGGCAATTTGAGCGAGGGGGGCGGGGGGGGCGTATTGAAGGTAAAAAAGGACAAAAGTTCGCGACGTTGACGAACCACGGCGAATCTCGGTAACGACAAAAGGAACTCTCGATTGGGTGGAACTTAATTGGAGAATATATTGAATTCCGACCAACTGAGAGTTCCTCTCGTAATTCAGATGTGTACAGACGCATATAGACAAAAAAATCTCTGTGTGCATTTATAGAAGGAGATAGGTAGGTAAATAAATAAAGGAGAGGGAGAGAGAGACATATATTTATTTATTTCGTACTCTGGAACATAAGCTCCAGAGTACGAAGCTCAACATAATACAGAGTGAAATGTCCCACATTTAGACTATACAAGTGGTAATGGTGAAATATCACAACTATACTAATCGGTGGCTCAAAATAACCTGACATTTTCAATCGCGCCCTATTTTTTTTGTGCCGAACATAGAGTACTAATCGTTGACAACTGGTATCAGGAAGTATTGAGGTTTAGTCATGGAGAATTACACGATCGAGCAACGCATAGAAATTGTGTAAATTCACTACAAAAATGGACATTGGAGCGTCAACACATTGAGATGGTGATCGAAGAAAATCGTCTTCATTCAATTGGACGCATCATTAATGAAATAAGTCCGCAATTATGCCAAAATATTATTGAAAATTTCGTCAAAAGAAGGAACGTTTGCAAACAGAGGCGAGGCTCCGAATCGGATTTTGGGTTCCACGCGTAACCTCCATATTTGTACCTTATATCGAAATAAAAATATTCATACTTTTCAAATAAATACGTTTTATTAATAAATTTAAATGTCCGGTCATTTTACACAACACTCTTTACACAAACTATATACATAATCATAATCATACTCTCATAAAATCTTTAAAATATTAATAAAAAAGGTCACAAAATATTTAACAATAACAAAAATCAAATAATGACAATAGAATTTTAATTTTTTCTTCTTTTTTTAAAAACAATAACATTTTTGTTATTTAATAATAACAAAAATAAAGTAATAATAACAATAAAATTAAAACGAAGTCAATAAATGACACCGGACTTGCAAACTGCTTTCAGGGGCCATCGTACCACATTTTTTTCTAGCAGTTCCTCAGTTACAGCACGCTTGAATGCACCGCGATCTTTACTAGCTTGTTACTTGAGGGTCTAATGCGAACGCGAACGAGAGAGGGAGGGAGAGAGAGAGAGAGAGAGAGAGAGAGAGAGAGAGAGAGAGAGAGAGAGAGAGAGAGAGAGAGAGAGAGAGAGAGAGAGAGAGAGAGAGAGAGAGAGAGAGAGAGAGAGAGAGAGAGAGAGAGAGAGAGAGAGAGAGAGAGAGAGTGAGTGAGTGAGTGAGTGAGTGAGTGAGTGAGTGAGTGAGTGAGTGAGTGAGTGAGTGAGTGAGTGAGTGAGTGAGTGAGTGAGTGAGTGAGTGAGTGAGTGAGTGAGTGAGTGAGTGAGTGAGTGAGTGAGTGAGTGAGTGAGTGAGTGAGTGAGTGAGTGAGTGAGTGAGTGAGTGAGTGAGTGAGTGAGTGAGTGAGTGAGTGAGTGAGTGAGTGAGTGAGTGAGTGAGTGAGTGAGTGAGTGAGTGAGTGAGTGAGTGAGTGAGTGAGTGAGTGAGTGAGTGAGTGAGTGAGTGAGTGAGTGAGTGAGTGAGTGAGTGAGTGAGTGAGTGAGTGAGTGAGTGAGTGAGTGAGTGAGTGAGTGAGTGAGTGAGTGAGTGAGTGAGTGAGTGAGTGAGTGAGTGAGTGAGTGAGTGAGTGAGTGAGTGAGTGAGTGAGTGAGTGAGTGAGTGAGTGAGTGAGTGAGTGAGTGAGTGAGTGAGTGAGTGAGTGAGTGAGTGAGTGAGTGAGTGAGTGAGTGAGTGAGTGAGTGAGTGAGTGAGTGAGTGAGTGAGTGAGTGAGTGAGAGTGAGTGAGTGAGTGAGTGAGTGAGTGAGTGAGTGAGTGAGTGAGTGAGTGAGTGAGTGAGTGAGTGAGTGAGTGAGTGAGTTTGTTTGTTTGGGTTGAGTGAGTGAGTGATTGAGTGAGTGAGTGAATGAGTGAAGGGTGCATGGAACTCAATGATGATCTGGATTTCCCAGTGTCTCCAGTTGCAAATTTAGATTTTCCAGCCACGCAGGGTGATACTGCAAGGAAAGTGTAAAGTTCCCTGTGCCTTCGCGCAACTTCGATACAGCAGACTGGAAAAAGTGAAGTGACAAGTAAAGAGTGTCTGAAAATGACCTAACATTTTAACCCGTAGTAACCACATCTCGATTTACGATACATACAAACCACACTAGTGCGATTTGGGTTTTTGCATTTTCAAAGTACCATTCATTTCGTATAAATAATCCAAAAGTATTCGATAACCAGTGTTTTTTTAGGCAAACTTTTCCCAGCAATCCAATGGTAATGGTTACGAATGCGAAAAATAACATTTATTTGGTGAAATTACGTGAGAACCAAAAAAAAAATTTACAGAGGGCCTGATCGTTCAATTCAGCATGACTACATTGCCAACAAAAAAAAAATTAATTCAAATAGGATCTATTTGAATCAAATAGGTTTTTTCCTTGTCTCACGGCCTACTACGATCTTATTTGTATATATTTTCTTTTTAAATATTAAATATATTCGAATTGAATCAATATAGATTCGATTTAAATAAATCTTTATTTGCTTACAATATACACTGTAAATCCAAGTGCATGAAACATTTCATAAATCCAAAATGAAATTAAACACTTAATTGAGAGTTTTACCACAACGATTTTTTATCGTAATTGGTCTTTTGCTGGCCTGCTGAAATGATTTAAAAAAAAAAAAAAAATTTCACCTATATGGAATGGAACCTCGAATCTACCTACCTATAGCTACGCACGCTGTGCCTGTGCTACCAAGTGCTTGTGACGTACTCGTCGCAGATATGGAATAGCAGATCAAATTAATTCCTATAATTATTTGTTGTATCACATAAGTTATATCAATTAGTCAGTACCATTGTGATAATGAGAGAGTTTTATCGTATAACATGCTATAGATTTTTCAAACATAACATATATATATATATATATATATATATATATATATAAAATTCCTCTATCTCCTCCCTCTCTACCCTAACCCTGTGTGTGTTGCAATAAAGGCACACCATTAGTTCAATCAAATACAAAAATGATTGACTCTACGAAAATTCTATTTAAGGAGGTTGGAGCGATTCAGTTGAGTCAAATGACGGTTTATTCATTTTTTTTTCAATGAACCTCAAAAAAATGCATACGAGGTACAGATTTATTCTATATACGCTAATTTTTTGAAATATATAATTAAAGGATAAAATTATGCATTTTAACATTTTCATTACGTAAAATAGAAAAACTTTTATGTTACTACCAACTTGAAAAAGCATAACATTATCGATGATTGTTATGAAAAAACTACGACAACGCATGTTTTATACAATTCACAATGAAATTTTGAGTAATTCATAATTATGCCTATTCATATTTACGTCACGAGATTATTGGCCCATGGTTTACGATGGGCAAGATGAGGATGTTTTTTTCTAAATGTTCACAAAGGTTCAGTTTGCGATAATCCGTTGTTAGAAATGATTTATCTTGGTGCTAATAACAATAAAAATTACATAACCTTTAGTGTAAAGTTCTTGCCCATTTAACCGCACGTTAAATTACATACACTAAGGGGCCGTCCATATATTACGTCATCGATTTTTGCTGATTTTCGACCCCCCCCCCCCCCCTACAATCATCCTATCGTCATTTCCTAATGACCCCCCCCCCTCTCGCAAAATTGACGTCATTACCAATTTGGCAAAATTAAAACATTTGCGGATTTGAGAAAAATTGGGTAACATTAAAACATTTTGTTATAGAATCATCTTTTATTATTTTGTACTTTGGCAATGTTTATTAATATAATAATATCATTCTTCCCTATTCTTTAGTTTTCTTTGGATAGCTCCCACATTTTGTTATAGAATCATCTTTTATTATTTTGTACTTTGGCAATTTTCATTAATATAATAATATTATTCTTCTCTATTCTTTAGTTTTCTTTGGATAGCTCCCACGGAGTTTTCACCCATTCTTGCAAATCCTGGATCACGGGTAATATCTCCGTATCCTCCCCATATTTATTTTGGCACGATCGAACTATTTTCATAGGTACGCTGTTATTTGAAGTTCTCGAATATAATGTAGACAAACCTTATGTAATAAATAAATAAATAATGAGTTCAATAATTAATACCATTAGGTACTTGCAAAATATTTTTCATCACTCATGCGGGGAAACCACTCTAGTTGTACAATATACTATTGTACATTTTGAAGTAACTGGTATCACAAGAATGACGTCAATTTCGAAACGCCCCCCCCCCCCCCCTCATCCATCATTTACCGTCATCCGCAGACGAACCCCCCCCCCTCCTATTTTAAAATGACGTAATTTATGGACGGCCCCTAAACTCTTTTTTATCTCTGGTGTTTGGTGGTGAAAAAAGTTCAAAAAATTCGTAAAGACTCAGTATAGTAATAATAACCTTTTTTTTATAATAATATATATTTTATATTTTTATATAATAAAATTTAAATTATATAAAAATTTTATATAATAAAATTTTTATATTTTTATATAATTTTATATTATTATAGGTTATTTTATAGTAATAACCTTTTTTTTCAATTAAATTTAACCTTGGATTGTGGCTAACGCTCCAACCTCCTTGAGGCAAATTAAAAAAAATTAAATAGAGACATTTAGTGGATTCAGCTAAATTGTTTTTTCAACAGATTAAACCGAATCACAGATTTATTAGTGATTTTTAATGATTAAATAAAATATTTAGTTATTAGACGATATTAACTAAATTTTAATTCGAATACATAAATATATTTAAAATAAATAATTCCAATAACGGAATGCAATAGGAAAAATTTGATTTCTCGAAAAATCTAGTAGTAATAATTCTCTTTATTTTCGTGTAAACCCTTGCGGGTTTTTTTTTACATGTCCTTTCTTTATTTACGCGCTTTCTTATTCATAGGCTTCTAGTTCGTACATCTACTCTTAATCTTTATCTCTACCGCTCTGCGCGCGTTAAATGAAATAAAATAAAAAATATAATATAATTTTTGCACTTATTCCTTCGCCTTCCACTTAAGGGTTTAGGCCACAGTAACGGATATAAAATCATGTGCGAATTTAACAATTTTTTTCGTACGAAAAAGTGATTCACTCATAAAATTAATTACACATCTGGTTAGTATGAATATCAAGCTTAGAATTTAGTTAGAATTTTCTTTTTCTATGTACAAAATGGCCGACTACTCGAAACTTCTCGAAGCAGCTTTTTTCCAATTGGCGTGACAAATGACTTCATCAATTTTCAATTTACTTCAAATTTAAAAGTTATGTTTATAATTACATTTCGCAGAGAAGTACGTACGGAATTTCTGATTAATCGAAAACTTCTCATTTTATGAGCAGTTTATGAGCAGTTATAACGAAATTTTTCACTGAAAGTTCATTTCCCAAGTTCAAATACCTACAACTTTTTAATAAATCGATATTTTTTTAATTCCGTACGTACTTATCTAGGTATTCTAGTGTAGATTGACGAGAATTTGTTTTTTGTTCTTGGTAAAAAAATTTTGGATGCCAAATGTCACGCCGCTGAGCGCCTAAAAAAAAAGATAAAAGAAAATATTAGTAGTCGGCCAGTTTGTACATCGAAAAAAAATATATACATTTTCCAACAGCTTGATATTCATACAAAAAAGATGTGTAATTAATTTTATGAGTTAATAACTTTTTCATACGAAAAAAAAAAATTGTTCAATTCGCACACGATTTTATACCCGTTCCTGTGGCCTAACCCCTTAACTGTTTCTTATCTCCAGCCAAACCCTTCATTCTCTCGATTCTTTCAAATTGCCATGCTGCTGACGTTTGCATCGTTGGAACGCAACAAATGTTCGTTTTATATTTTATTTTTCGTGTATTTATTATTATTCGACAAATTTTCTCATAGATAGATTATTATTCGACAAATTTTCTCATTTGCATTGTAGATCGGCAAATAAATAGCTTAAAAAATGGTTGAAGGTTTTTTCGGCGCCATAATGTGCCAAAAGAAATGAAAGGAATTCAGAAATATTAATTTTTGTTTCATGCCAACGATGCAAGCTTCAACCTCATCAAATTGCCTCACTATTTCGCACATCTTTTCCACTAGCTGATTTTTTCCCTCTAGTGCCTTCCTCCACCCTCCATCTTGCTCACAAAAAATCTAGTTAATTCAAATTTAAAAAAAAACAAACGCGATTAGTTAATATCAATGGAATTTTTCTGTCAGTGTAAACCTCAATACTTCCAGATGCCAGTTGTCAAAGATTAATACTCTATGTTCGCCACAAAAAAAAATCTCGCAGAATTAAAAATGTCAGTTTATTTTGAGACACCCTTAGTCCAGTCGAGATAGGCCTAAAATTCGATTAACCTGGAATTAATTCCGGGCTTCGATTTTCTTTTTTTATACTTAGGGGGGGGGGAGGTTGTTGGTAGTGTGTCTCGATTTTCGGGAAAATCCCCCTGGTGCGTTTGCCGCCATCTTGATTTGAAGAGGGATTTTTTATTTTTCGAATAACTCCCTTAATTTCAACCTTAGAGTGAAAATTATCACATCAAAAGTTGTGGGAAATGTAATTCTCCACAAGTTTGGTGATTGTAGTTCTTACCCTAAGATCGATATTTATAGAGGTACACTGCAAATAGGGGTAAAAAGTTCACCCCTAAATTAAGTCCGAAAATATTGACCCTAGGGTAAAAATGATACTGACCAAAGTTGTAGAAAATAAAATTTCCTACCCGATTGCTCCGTAACATTTTTACGATAAACTTGATAATCAACGATATAACTGAACATAAAAAAAAGTTCACCCCTAAATTAACTATAAGTCCGAAAATATTGATCCGAGGGTAAAAATGCTAATAACCAAAGTTGGAGGAAACAAAATTTCCTATGTGATTATTTATTACCATATTTACAATAAACTTGATAATAAACGAGATAAATTAAAAAAAAAAACGTTTTTACCCCTTTTAGCAGTCTAACTCTATAAATATCGATCCTAGGGTAAAAATGATAATCACCAAACTTGTGAAGAATTAAATTTCCCACAACTTTGAATACAATCATTTTCACTCTAAGTTTGAAAATAAGCGAGTTATTCGAAAAACAAAAAAAATCCCTCTTCAAATCAAGATGGCGGCAAACGCACCAGGGGGATTTTCCCGAAAATCGAGATTTACACTACCAACCACCCCCCCCCCCCCCCCCAAGTATAAAAAAAGAAAATCGAAGCCCGGAATTAATTCCAGGTGAAATCCTATTTCGACTGGACTACCCTTTAGGTTTGATGATCTTCAAATTCGCGAAAGTCCGGCGATAGAGCCTCTCGGATGGAGCCTTGGAGAGAAAGATAACAATGACGCGGCACATGTGAGTTTACGCGCGATCACGATCGTCCAGCGGTGGCGCGGCAGCTGCTGCGGAAGGGTAGGGAGAAATGCCACCACGTGGCTGCGCGGATTGCTCGCGTTGCGTTCGCGTCGCAGACTCGATTGGAGTCGCTTGCGAGAAGACGAGCATTTCTTATGGCCCACGTACACGCACTTTGGACGCAGTGTGTGTGTGAGAAAAAGGCTGGCTAGCGTTTCGCGAACGTGCGAAAGGCATTTTTTTAAGTGTATTCCTGTTCCATTTCCTTCGTGGAGACAAAAACCAATACGAGCTATCAGTAAGGGAGACGACCAGGTTTAATTGTAAAGCAACGAAAAGGTGAATTTCGACAATTTTTCATGGATAGCCAGTTGACAGAATGGAAATTCCCTTTCGTAGTCTTTATTCTACATATCTCGGAGTCTATTCAACAAATTTTTTCCCGAAACTTGGTAAAAAAGAAAAAAAATGGCGTCGCCACAACGAGACGAAGCGGCCGGCGACATCGCATCGCCAATTCTTCACTGATTGACGCGACATTTTTTTTTTTTTCGAACCCTACAACATTTGACCTCGAAGTACCTAGGGAATTTTTTATACCTAGACATTTTTTTGAGGATAAAGTAAGTTTCGGCGATTTTGTTTACACCGAAAACAAAATTGTTTTCCTTTAAGGCGCTAAACCGGTGTGAACGCTGACAATTTGGGTGATTTGCGGAAATTTTTTGAAAAAAAGTACTCAAGGAGGTTGGAGCGTTAGCCACAATCCAAGGTTAAATTTAATAAAAAAAAATACATGTTATTGTTTACACTATACTGAGTCTTTACGATTTTTTTAAACTTTTTTCACCACCAAAAACCAGAGATAAAAAATGCGCGTAAAGAAAGAAAGGAGATGTAAAAAAAACCGCAAGGGTGTACACACAAAATAAAGAGAATTATTACTACTAGATTTTTCGATAAATCAAATTTTTCCTATTGCATTCCGTTATTGGAATTATTTATTGGAATTTATTCCGTTATTGGAATTGTTGCATTCCGTTATTGGAATTATTTATTGGAATTTATTCCGTTATTGGAATTATTGCATTCCGTTATTGGAATTATTTATTTCAAATATATTTATGTATTCGAATTAAAATTTGTTTAATATCGTCTAATGACTAGATATTTTATTTAATCCTAATAAATCTGTGATTCGGTTTCATCTGTTGAAAAAACAATTTAGCTGAATCCACTAAATGAATCTATTTAATTTTTTTAAATTTACCTTAAGGAGGTTGCGTTAGCCACATCCCAAGGTTAAATTTAATAAAAAAAATACATGTTATTGTTTACACTATACTGAGTCTTTACGATTTTTTTAACTTTTTTCACCACCAAAAACCAGAGATAAAAATGCGCGTAAAGAAAGAAAGGAGATGTAAAAAAAACCGCAAGGGTGTACACACAAAACAAAGAGAATTATTACTACTAGATTTTTCGAGAAATCAAATTTTTCCTATTGCATTCCGTTATTGGAATTATTTATTTCAAATATATTTATGTATTCGAATTAAAATTTGTTTAATATCGTCTAATCACGAGATATTTTATTTAATCCTAATAAATCTGTGATTCGGTTTCATCTGTTGAAAAAACAATTTAGCTGAATCCACTAAATGAATCTATTTAATTTTTTTAAATTTGCCTTAAGGAGGTTGCGTTAGCCACAATTCAAGGTTAAATTTAATAAAAAAAATACACGTTATTGTTTACACTATACTGAGTCTTTACGAATTTTTTTGAACTTTTTTCACCACCAAACACCAGAAATAAAAAATAGTTTAATGTATGTAATTTAACGTGCGATTAGATGGGCAAGACTTTCACACTAAAGGTTACGTAATTTTTATTGTTATCTAGCACCAAGATAAACCATTTCTAACAACGAATTAACGCAAACTGAACCTTCGTGAACATTTAGAAAAAAAATCCTCATCTTGCCCGTCGTAAACCATGGGCCAATAATCTCGTGACGTAAATATGAATAGGCATAATTATGAATTACTCAAAATTTCATTGTGAATTGTCATAAAACATTCGTTGTCGTAGTTTTTTCATAATCATCATTGATAATGTTATGCTTTTTCGAGTTGGTAGTAACACAAAAGTTTTTCTACTTTACGTAATAAAAATGTTAAAATGCATAATTTTACCCTTTAATTATATATTTAAAAAAATTAGCATATATAGAATAAATCTGTACCTCGTATGCATTTTTTTGAGGTTCAATGAAAAAAAAAAAAATGAATAAATCGTCATTAGACTCAACTGAATCGCTCCAACCTCCTTAAATATTTCGGAAAATTTAGAACATATTTGGCTATATTTGACGTATATTAGATAATTTTTTCATAGAAAAATATTGAGATCCAACCAACTTATGCGCTGCCTTCGGAGGCGCAAAAAAAAAAGTTCCTTTACTGCTGACATGATTCCGGCCGATTGAGTAGCTGAAACCGAAAAAGGAAAAAATATCGTTAAACTGGAAGGTATTTCCTGTACAATGACGTAGGATTTCCGAAAAATATCAAAATGTAACGAAATGGCGTAGTTATGAAAAAAAACGTCTGTTTTCTTGCCTATAAAATGGTCGTTTTTTACGATGCCAAATCGTCAATTTTCATCGAATCAAAAATATCCTACGTCATTGTAGAGTAAATATATTCAAGCGTACTCAGTTCAAATTTCAAGTCAATCGGATAATTGCTCTTTGAGTTATAATGTCAGCAAATTTGAAAAATCTCATTACGAGAAAAACGTGTTTAAGGATTTAACTGTCGATATTTGCAAGATAAAATAATAGAGAAATAAATTATATAAATGATATAAATAATAATGATATTCTTGAAAGTATAAACTGTCGAAAAAGGCAACAAAAAAAATCGATTTCTTTAAGTGTCACTGGTATAGCCCCTTAAGGCGGGATATACATTTAGACAGGAAAAAAATAAATACCATTGAGGGATTTTTTAAACTAAGAAATAATTATTCTAAAATTATCAAACTTTAGGTATACTCTAATATTCAAGTATACAAAACAATTGTTTTTTCATTAATTCATCATCAACATGACGGAGCTGTGGCAGAGTGTTACAGCAAGGTCGCCCCGGGAGTTGCGAATCGGCGTGCAGTTTAGCTTCACGTAGACTTTGATTTGCAAAAAAGTTCAAACATTTTTTCAGTTATAACATGTAATTAAAATGAAGAAAATGCAAATTTTAAAAAATGGCACGCATTTACAAAAAAACAAGTCAACATTTCACGCAACATTTCTGTAAAATGTGCATTAAAAAAGTCGTTTTATTTCCAATTTTTTAAAAACAATTCTCGTCAAATAGAAGGTATCAATATTATCAATATTTCTACCAAGTTTCAACTCAATCAGCTTAATAGTTTTTGAGCAATCCTACACGCCAATTTCGATAATGCAGTTTTGAGAAAAACGCGTTTGAAGTTTACGCCCGCTCCGAATCCGAGCGGTGAGGCACAGCGTTGACGGGCCGTAACGTTTGAATTTTTTCGAATTTCAATTTGAAACTTTAAGAAAATATTCTACATGTATCGTTTAAAGAAGAAAAAAAATACATCGTTTTTTTTATCGTTGTAAATGTACATTCCGCCTTAAACATGTACCATTTTATCGAAAATCGATATTTTTTTCTTTTTGCGTACTTCGAAGGCAAATCTTATCTAGAAGACTATATATTATCATTTTGAATTTTCGTAATTATCATTTCGTAATTATAATTATCGTTTCGTAATTATCGTAATTATAATTATCATTTTGAATTTTCGTTCGTGGTAGCGAGTTTGGAGAACTCTTGCCAGCCGCAGGACACTAACATAAGGTGACTCGCTTCATCCAGCTTAAGCGCTGCATTTAGTAACGAAAACTTGTGAAACCAATTGTAAAGATACTCGAAGATATGTGGAATAAAGGCCACTGAAGGGATCTTTCATTCTAACGACTGGTTATCCATTTAAAAAAAAAGTGGCGATATTCACCCTTTTTTTCGGGCTTCAACAACTTTCATATCAAAATCTATAATATAAACCTATCAAAAAAAATCACGAAAAAGCTTTTTTTAACGTCTCAAGTGACAAGACCACTTAAAGGTGTTTATGCCCCTCCCTTCTCATTTACGTAAATTATTTTACATTGGCTTACTTATAACTGTCCTAGTTGCTCATCTTCATTATTTCAAATAGGTACCTTGCGGCCCTTTTCCAAACTTCGACTTCCATACCCCTTTATTTATCATTATATTCATCAATAATCCAAACGCGCCACTTTTTAAATATAAACGATCAGCTCTGGCAAAAATAGGGACCCGTTGACGGACGATTTTTCGTCGACCAAAAAGTTCTAGCTTCGTGAATTGTTCGCTGACGTTGGGATGTGGAACGCGGGCCATCCATAAAGCGCAGAAATCATTCGAAACGAGAAGAGGTCGAATTTCGCACAACCGGGCTCTCGGTAGCGTGAGATAAACGATGGCAGTTTGCCATGCGTATCGTCGCGCCTCGTTGTTTTCCCCGTACCGCATGTGTGTGTATGCGCCTACGTGCGGGCCCGACGGTCGCTGCGCAACCTCCGCGGGTCATCTGCCGCGTCCGTGAGAGCGGCGCGAGAGGCGCGCATGATCCGCGTCGTTGGGACGCGAACACAGCGCCCGGAGCGCCAAGCGGCGAGAGGCTGCGATGCGCTTCACATACGTGGCGCGTACGTTAGAGCGGGCGCGATGCGCGCGCATACACCGGCTGCGAGAGACCAAAACAATGTGTACCACGCGATATTTCGTCACTTTTCGATTACCATCTGTCCCCTCGTATGCGCGCGATAGCGACGCAAAGTGAGACAGAGAGGGATGTCGTGTGACGATCGAGGACTTTTGTATCCGAAAACTCTTTTGCCAAAAGGCTACATCGCAGTTGTGCCTAACGGAAATTTATATCGATGATTCTTCCCAAAGGCGCGGCACGATCGAATGTGCCAGAAACTCGGGGATTCTCAACCGAGCAGACGAACAATTCTTGCCGATATATTTGTTTTTCTTTCTCAATTGTTTGACGAGTATTGCAAGAATTTCACTCTCAAGTATCAACCGAATGCTATTTTTACGAATTAATCGAGATTCTTTAGAGCGAACGGTAGGACGTGAGGGGAACGCTCAACTGATGGACCCAAACAAAGGAAGCAAAGCCCAACGGCTCCGAGCCCTCGGAATGATACTCCCATTGATCTGAACCCGTAAATCCGTTTTAACTTCGAAATAAAATCTTTCGAAAAAAAAACTACGTATTTTTCGTCGAATTTTCATGATTTTTTTCAAAGCAAAGATATCTTCACAATTTTTTAAACTTTGCGTACATTTTATTATTACTCTTAGCTGGTACATGGTATTTAAAAAAAAATCTTTGAAAACGGATCTTCTAAACGGGTTGTGGCGGATGTTGTCAGACGACGTGATACGTAGCGTCGGCGGGATTAATCTGAAGAAAAAAAACCATTTTGCGTACATTTTATTATTACTCTTAGCTGGTACATGGTATTTAAAAAAAAATCTTTGAAAACGGATCTTCTAAACGGGTTGTGGCGGATGTTGTCAGACGACGTGATACGTAGCGTCGGCGGGATTAATCTGAAAAAAAAAACCAACAGACATTTTTCTTTCACTTACACGCAGAATATGAACCAAGAAAAAGGGAGAAATAACTTTGAAACAAAAATATTGAACTTCCCGGGAAAATAGCTATATTTTGCAAAAAAAATAGTTTTCATCTTGAAAATGTTTTAGGGTTATGTTTTTATGGTGAAGAAATATTTTCCTAAAACAAAAATCATGAAGATCGGACAATTATTTCCTTGCTAAAGGTACACCCTCAGTGGCGCGTCAAGTGCCTGTCGAAGTTCCATCGTTGGATTTATCAAAACCTTTGTATTCGGGGTCCCCGGTGGTTCGATAACAAAGAACGAGGCACGCTCGCCTCGCTCTTCGGGGCTTGCCGTTCCATATTACGCCGACGTTGTAGGCTTTGGGATGGCGCATACGTGGCTCTGTATTACATCGACCGTAGTGAGTCACCAGCGCTATGTAGCGGCAACAACAGACATTTCGCCCGGTATTTGCATCATCTCTTTCGATAACGAATCCGTAACGCGACGAGGCTTCGTGCGGGATTTCAGCATGATTAAGGTAAGGAAGGAAAACATGTGCGAATCGCTGTAATCACAAGTGTGCGTATGTTTACGTCGAGCGTGTCACGAGACCGCGCGAGACGCACACATGCAGCCAGAGAAAGAGGGGCTCCGCGCAATGTGCGTACGTGACGAGCAGCGGGCAGAAGCAGCTATGGCGCGTAAGCGAGAAGTGGGGAAGGGCGTCGGCGGTCGCCTGATTCTCGAAGCTCCTGTCGAGTGGTGGGGGTAGGTAAAGCGGACGCCTATGTGTGTACAGTAATACCGTTGAACCGCAGCTTCTCGTTGCCTCGCGGAATACAGCCCCCCTCCCCCCCGCCGGTCGTGATCCTACGTACACTCAAGCGTAAAAAACTGCGAAACGCATTACCACAAAGAGGAGCAGCCGGCGAAAAATCGTCGGGAGGCTCGCTCTCTTCGTAACGTATCAATTTACAGAGATGAACAATGAAGAATGCGACTTTATCGATCGGTCGGAACACGCCAAGGCGTATTCGCAATCGCCGGGACCGCGTCGCTTGTTTACACGATTGGGGCGGTCTATTTTGACGGGAAGGCTAAACGATGAACAATTTTTGGCCTATCGTAACCTAACTTTGAAGCGCAAAACTACATCGCGCAGTGATCTTTATTGCCAAAGAAAACTATCGAACCGATAATCGCTCGTGAATTATTCTCGAGCGACGATCTTAAGGCTAAGTAGAAGATGTACCACGTGACATATAAGTGCGAGAGAGATAGCTGATATCCTTTAACCGAGATTAGCAAAAATATATTTATATAATATATTAGAATATTAGAATATATTTATATATTATATTAGAATAATATTTAATTCTACAGTCTGATGCTCTTGTTTTGATGTAGAAAAAAATTAACCATCTATGAGAAAACACAGTTCGAAAATTTGTGAGGTTATGTTGATCTTGTACATTGTCCTTAATATTGTTTTTGGTTTCGGGTGGCGTGACCCGGGATGCCTACGTTCGACAGGCATCGTTGATTCCGTGAACAAGAGAGTCACATAATACGCAAGGGGTCGATGGGGAAAAAGATGAGTTTGATAAAAGCCAGCCCAGAAGTCTGTTAGAAGAAGAGCGTAAGACTCGTCGCGTCTTTCTATTTCCGTTGGGGATACTTTTAGCCTTCGCTATACGTATATCGAAACGCCGAGTACAAGCGGTCCGCGGACAGGGGGGGGCCAGCCGCAGACGCTCCATACCGCGCGCCGCCGATAGTGCGCGCGCACGCGGGTTCCACGCTTCGCGAAGAAAGCAACTCATCGGCGGTGGGGGGTGGGTCAGGAGAGGGGGAAAAAAACGCCGCGGCCGACGAGGCTACTAGTCGACTCGGCCATCTTGTTATACCTCAGTCGGAAACCAGCTGCCGAGTAAAGCGCAGTGAGGGAAGGTGAATGTTAGAAAAGGCCAGATGTGTTAGCACGAAGGATTTTTAATGAGCTTCCGAGCCGAATCAACGCTACGTGCAAAAAGGCTTTGCGATAGCGACGGAATTTCAACATCAATATCCCCAACAAGAACAACAACTCCGGAGTTGCAGTCAGATCGACCGGTTACGTTCGCTCGCGCGAAACAACCCGAAGTCGTAGTCGATCAGTCTGATACGTGGGAAGATATAAGAAAAAAAACCTTCGAAGGAGATTGGATTTGGAGCCGGCAAGACGTGTACGCCGTTGCCTCTTCTTGCTGATTGAAACAAGGAGAGCTCGATTGAACGTTTTGCGCTTTGAGAGCGGGAGAGGAAGAGAGAAAGGAACAGAGTGTGGGGGAGCGTGTTTTGGAGAACGCTTGTAGCTGATACGAGAGAGAGAGAGAGAGAGAGAGAGAGAGAGAGAGAGAGAGAGAGAGAGAGAGAGGCAGAAAGAGAAAAAATCCCATCCTTCTTTTTTTCCCCGAAAAAAAGAAGAGTTACATCTTGGATTTCTGTTGGAGTGTTTCCGAAGCTGCGTCATCGAGAAAAGGGAGTGCGAGAGAAGAGAAGAAGTTCTTGGTTTCTCTTTGACGAAGAAGAAAACAAAACGAAGAGACCTTCCAGCCGGAAGGACGAGACAGTGTCAAAGTCTGTGATAGTATTTATTCAAGATTTAAAAGAAGAAAAAATATATAAGATAAATATATGAAGAAAAACAACAAAAAAAAAAATAAAGCGCTGATGGGAGAAAAGTAAATTGGCTCACGAACGAACTATCGAAGATCCTGATTGGGGCTTTTACATCGAACATCCTGAAAGCTGATTGCCCACGTCGTGAGAAAGCATTAGAATAAGCTTTGTATATTTATTTGTATCTGTGATACCTACCGCTGATATATACAACGATCTGAGAGAGTGGGAGAGAGACGTGAGCTCGCCAGTGGTAAAAACACAAAAACAAAAGTCATCTGGTCTTCTGGGAGCAACGCGGGGAGATTTTTTGTCACGAAAACCTCGTCAGTGTCGAGGGGGAAAAAAAGAAATATATATTTGTATATAAATATATATGCACGGATAATATCGACGAGGCTTTTTCGGCAACAAAAAAAAAACAGTAAGAGAGCACGATCGTTATAATCAGTGAACCTTAGTGATTAGGCGTTTTTTGTAAATACGACTGAACTCTTTTTTACGATTATTGATACCGGTGCGCTGAGAGAGCGATAATAGAGAAAGAAAAAAGGAAAACGAAAAAAAAAAACGAGCGTGAGGATTGTACAAAGTTCGCGATTCAAATTATAACGAAGAAAGAAGAAAGGACAATCGACTTTGTTCCTGCGCATTTCGCGATTGAGAAAACTCGCGGGAGAATGGTGGAAAAAATCGACGAGGAGCAAGGTGCCGAGCGGCAGGACGCCGGAAGAGGTAAGAAATAACACACTCTCTCTGTCGCGATTCGACACCGGGTTCAATTCGCGAATTATTTTTTTCGCTACGCGGGCGCCACTCTGAATGCCTCTCTCCGGTGACCTCGGGCGTGAAGAGCTTCACTGACGGCGGCCATTTTTCCCTCCTTTTTTTGAATCCTCATTATCGAAGGTCACGCTGGCGCGCGTCTGCCGGCATTTTTTTTTCTTCCAAACAAGCATGGCTCCGACGCGCAATAACGAGAGCGCGGCTTGGGCGCGTTTGGGCTGCGAATCGGAACTCGGGACGCGTATTTCGTTTGAGCGCGCGTGGGAAGAAGGGGATGCGTTGGGGATGTGAACCGGCTTTTTTAAAATTGCAAATTGTTGTTTTATTTTTATGTTGACGTAGGAAATTTTTCTTCAAAATGAAAAATGTTTTTTTTCAAAGTAGTTTGTTTGGTTATATCTTCTTAAATGTCAAGATGAAATTTCGGAGAAAAGTCTTTAAGGGACCAGGCAAATTAGGGGTATTAAAAAAAAATGAACGAATAAGTAGATTAAAAATCGTTTGGACATTTATTTGCACGTACATTAACAAAGTTGTGTACGAAAATTCATCTAAAAATATTAATGATTGAAAAAGTTGTAAATAATCTCGTGAAAGATTTCAGCTACTCGGTTCATCAGAAACAAAAGAAATGAGGTTTTTTGAAAAAGAGATAATATCGGCTAAGACTTGAGCGAGCTTCTTTTTATTATCATATTGCAATCATTTAGAAAAATCGAATTTTCAAAAGTTTTTTCGGGTAAAGTGACATTGTTAATAACTAATGGAGAAAAATGTTAGGACGAAAAACGTCGGTCAAGTCTAAACTACTATTCCACTGAATAAGTGTATCAAATTTCAAGTCAATCCGTCCGTTCGATGTCGAAAAATCGCGTACACCGTTTTGAAAATCATAGGTTCGAGAAAAACGCGTTTAAGGAGGTTGGAGCGATTCAGTTGATTCAAATGACGGTTTATTCCTTTTTTTTTAACGAACCTCAAAAAAATGGATACGAGGTACAGATTTATTCTATATATGCTAATTTTTTTAAATATATAATTAAAGGGCAAAATTATGCATTTTAAGATTTTTATTACGTAAAGTAGAAAAACTTTTCCGTGACTACCAACTTGGAAAAGCATAACATTATCGATGATTATTATGAAAAAAAAACTACGACAACGAATGTTTTATACAATTCACAATGAAATTTTGAGTAATTCATAATTACGTCTATTCATATTTACGTCACGAGATTATTGGCCCATGGTTTACGATGGGCAAGATGAGGATTTTTTTTCTTCCAAATGTTCACAAAGGTTCAGTTTGCGTTAATCCGTTGTTAGAAGTGGTTTATCTTGGTGCAAAAGAACAATAAAAATTACATAACCTTTAGTGCGAAAGTCTTGCCCATCTAACCGCGCGTAAAATTACATACAATAAACTACTTTTTATCTCTGGTTGGTGGTGAATAAAGTTCAAAAAAATCGTAAGGACTCAGTATAGTGTAAACAATGACATGTATTTTTTTTTTTAAATTAAATTCAACCTTGGATTGTGGCTAACGCTTCAACCTCCTTAAGGGCTAATTCGCCGTTCTTTCGTTGTAATCGTAAGTTTACCTTAAATCTGCGATTCCTGCACCATACGTTGAACCTTCCTATTCGATTTAGGTTGCCGCAAGCGACGGAGTATCCGTCGTTAATAAATAATTGTTAATAAGTAAATAAAAAATAATTCTTAAGGGGTTTTGCTGCCAACCCCTTAAGCATTATTTACCCCCATATGCCTGAACAAATGCCGCATCTCTTGATATTTCACTCGTCATAACTTGTTAATACCTTTTTTGTTCATTTATTATATTTTGCAATGGGGCTGTTAACTAATCCGCGTCGCTTAATATTGTTGTTTTGAGATTTTTGAGATTTTGGGATTTTTGAGATTTGAGAATTTGAGATTTGAAATTTTTGTGAATTTAAGTATTTCGACAATTTTGAGATTTACAATTTACGACACGACAAATTTTGAGATTTACTATTTACGAGCCTGAAAATTTTGAAATTTACAACAATTTTGAGATCTACAAATTTACAATTTACAATTTCGACAATTTTAAGACTTAAGTAATATTTTAATAAAGATAATAAGATTTAATAATAAGATTTTTTATAATAAGCAAGCAAGCTTATTTTTTACAATAAGCGGTAAAAAAAAACAATCGTTGGATAAAAACGATGCAAATTTGATTGCGTTCCCGGTCACTGAACTCGAAATTCGGTCAGGGCTGACGCGTTACGTAATTATATGCTACGTGCCGATTCACAATACGTACTCACATATTTATATCTTTCTGCTTTATCATTGTCCGCTAAGTTGGCAAGTAGCCCCTCGGACGTGGATTACTTTTGAGGGTTTCGCTACTGCGTTACTTTGTTGTTAGGTGCCTGAAGGAGAAGTAATATTTTAATAAAGATAATAAGATTTAATAATAAGATTTTTTATAATAAGCAAGCAAGCTTATTTTTTACAATAAGCGGTGAAAAAAAAAACAATCGTTGCATAAAAACGATGCAAATTTGATTGCGTTCCCGGTCACTCAACTCGAAATTCGGTCAGGGCGGACGCGTTACGTAATTATATGCTACGTGCCGATTCACAATACGCACTCACATATTTATATCTTTATGCTTTATCATTGTCTGCTAAGTTGGCAAGTAGCCCCTCGGACGTGGATTACTTTTGAGGGTTTCGCTACTGCGTTACTTTTGTTGTTAGGTGCCTGAAGGAGAAAGAGCGAGAGAGAGTGCGAGAGGGGGGGGGGGAGGTAAGATGAAATAGCATATCCCCGAATCAAGCGAACGATAAAAAGCGACGCTCTTCGACATCGTGGCGTCCGTGGCCCAACGCGCAATTGGCCCAAGCAAAGGACAAAGGGAACGAAACGGTAGCGCGTGAGATCGCCACGAACGAGGGATAGGGGGGGAGGGAGAGAGAGAGAGAAAGAGAGCGGAGCGCAACGAAGGGCGGGGAGGGGGGGTGAAGGGCTTGTTGCGCATTTCGGTCCACGGCTATTCACCGATACTGCCATCGCCCTACTACCAAAGTGTACTACTAACCGAGGGGAGGGGACGACTTAAAGCTACACTTTCGCCTACTTTAAAGGGACAAAGGGCTTGCGAGAGGGACGCTCGTCGTCAACGGCTCTGCTTAGGCGAAAAGGAATATTATTACGTTTGCGTCGTTGGAATGCAACATATTTTTTTTTCTCGCATTGGCCATTTTTTTTTCTTTTTATTTTGAAACATTTAGGCTAGAAGAGTCACCGAAACATATTTTAAGACCCTTATTAGGGATCCATAATCTAAAACTGCGTGAAAAAGAATTTGGTTAGTCGTAAAAGTAATGTGTAAAAATAACGAAAGATCATGCTGCTGAAGTTTGCATCGTTGGAACGCAACGAATGTTTTTTTTTTTTTATATTTTATTTTTCATTTATCTATTATTATTGAATTTTTTTTCTCATGGATTTTCATTGTAGATCGGTAAATAAATAGCTTAAAAAATGGTTGAAGATTTTTAGGAGGCATAATGTGCCAAAAGATATGAAAGGAATTCAGCAATATTAATTTTCGTTGCATGCCAACGATGTAAACTTCAATACCATCCAAGAAAAAAACCGACTGATTTTTTATATTTGTTTGCGACGACGATGGCGGGATTTTACACATACTTGATACACAATCTTATCTAGATGGAGATTTTTAAAAATTGACAAACATCTGTAAACAATGAGATTATTATTTGAAGAAAATTCCGCCGTTATCGAGAGTATATTTTCTGGTGCCCGGTTGAAATTCCGAACTATGAATGATCAGAACGCTGAAAACTCCGAAAATATACTAGCCCGAGAAGAATTTTACACGAAAGACCGAAACACCGAAAATCTGAACACCGTCAAAATAATTCGGCTATGGAATTTTTTAAAGTTTCAAAAATGTCAATAAATCGACGAATTATGTTAAGCTTTGTTTTTTCATTGAAAAGTGATTTTACGTCAATTTTGAAATTTGTCTAGACAACGTTATACGTTCTACATCATTTACAGTCTACTGTTTAGACTTTCGCTGGCATAATCGTGACGAACCTTGTAATTTCGGAACCTCAAAGTTCGGAATTTCAACCCGGCCCTCGTGTCAAGGTCATGCCAGCGAAAGTTTACGCAGTTGACTGTAAATGATGTAGAACGTATAACATTGTCTAGACAAATTTCAAAATTGACGTAAAATCACTTCTTAATAATAAAAAAAATTCTTAAAATATTCGTCGATTTATTGAAAATTTTGTAACTTTTACAACTTCCATAGACGAATTATTTTGACGGTGTTAAGGGCGGGGTAAAGTATTAAAATTTTTTTTTTCATTTAAAAATTTTTTTTTAAATGAATGCATAATATATCAAGAATATTGTGTTAAAATTTCAAGTCGATCGGAGTAAAATTGACGAAGTTATGGGTATTTGAGCGTCTATTGCTCCGTGCCGTTCTCTTCTCTTCTGCGTTTTTCAAACCGTTTTTCTGAGACTTGTCATATTCGAAGTCCGTGTGCACGATAACTCAAAATCTACTGGACCAATCGCTTTGAAATTTTGCACAGTACTTCTTCACATAATTCACCAGGTATTGTCGAGAGCTTTTTTGTTTTTTTTTAATAATTACTAATTTTTCAACAACAAATTAGCCGATTTTTTTTAGCGAAAATCGGGTTTTTGGCTCCCAAGTGCTACGAAAAATCGAAAAAAAAAAAAATCCTCCCGTCATTACCTCGAGAAAAATCTCCTTTAACAAATGCATTTAGATTTTTTTGTTTCAAATGATTCTGTTGCGAGTTATGGTGCACACCGCAAACCAACTTTTTTTCGAGGCGCCTCCGGGGTTTAATTTTCACTCGCTCAATTTTGAATATTTTCCAATGCAAATTTAGGAGAATGTTGTTCAAATGTTACTTTATTATATGTAAATTTTTCAATAAACGAACACTATTCGTTACGCCAAAAAAAAAAATCTTAAAAACGCCTTTTTTTCGCCGAATTAACTTTACCCCGCCGTTAAGATTTTCGGATTTTTGGTCTTTCGTCGTAAAATTCTTTCGGAGTTTTGATCTTTCGGGGTACTATTATTTCGGAGTTTTGAGCGTTCTGCCCCATTAAAAAATTCGGAATTTCAACCCGGCCTCTATTTCCTTCCTCGAGACTTTGCGGTGATCTTGAAATTCGCTCGCTTTTCAACGCAAATTAATGCGTTAGACTCTTGTGACGATCCGAAAATCAGGGGTATTTTAAAAATATTAATTTCGATAAGTAAAGTGATTGGAAAATCGTCTGGACGTTGATTTGTACGTACATTAACAAAATTGTGTACCAAATTACATTTAAAATATTAATAATTGAAGAAACAATAAACAATCTCGTAAAGGACCTTTAAACGTGAGGGGCTCAACGGCGTACTTGATTTTGGGCATCCGGTTGATCTGAAAAAAAAAATACGAGTTTTTTTCTCTTAAAATAGATAATATTGGCTCAGACTCGACGGAGTTTTTTCGTTATCGTGTTTCTATAGTCGACAAAAAATCTACTTCTTTTTCTTTTTTTTTTTTCAAATAAAAATAACATTGTTAATAATTAATGAGAAAAATGTTAAGAAAAATGTCTGTCAATTTCTACACCGAAATTTTTTTTAATTTTTTTTTCGCATTATTAACAATAATCAATTACACTGAACAAGTGTAACGAATTTAAAGTTAATCCGTTCATCAGTGATAGAGAAATTGTGTACACCGTCTTGAGGAACACAATTTCGAGAAAAACGCGTTTAAAGTTTAACTAGCAGTTTTATCGTTGCAACCATAAGTTTACCTTCAATCTGCGATTCCTGCACTATGTGTTGGACC
The DNA here is from genome assembly GCA_964007375.1 of Ophion obscuratus. Classification (NCBI taxonomy): domain Eukaryota; kingdom Metazoa; phylum Arthropoda; class Insecta; order Hymenoptera; family Ichneumonidae; genus Ophion; species Ophion obscuratus. Next base: position 1,209 of record CAXFZQ010000240.1, on the reverse strand, counting down.
TTCCTCTTCAATTTGAGTTGCTTCAAGCGACGAACGAGCCTTCCTCAATTTCACCGTAGCCTAACCCCGTAATTCTTTTCAATTGATAAGAATCTTTTTTTGGCCTACTTAGGCTATGAAAATCACTGGAATATTTTCACGTATTCTCATTGGAGATTTACAACCACAATTTGCAAAAAAAAAGCAACGTTTTTGATAATAACGAAAATAAAGAAATAAATGAAAAATCATTGCGTTCCAACGATGCAAATTTCAACGTCATATTTTGCGAGCTTGCGTCCGTGTGCTCGATAGCGTTATTTACAAATGATCTTGGAATTTGCATCGTTGGAAAACAACGAAAAATAATTATTCTCAATTGGCTTTAAAAATTTGGAAATTACAAAAATAAAGAAATAACAAAAAAAAACGTCGCTATAAGGGATCCGATTAAAACAATATTTGATCTATTTGTTTATATTCTTTATGTATAAGAAAAATTAGGCGTAAGGTTTAAGGGGTTAGGCCACAGCAACGGGTCAAATCATGTGCGAATTTAACTATTTTTTTCGCATGAGAAAGTCATTCACTCATAAAAATAATTACAGGTATAAAAAAAACAAATTTTCTGAAAATTTCATCCCCGTCAACGCAATGGTTTTAGAAAAATGAATTTTTTTTAAATATCAAAAAAAAAATCTTTTTCCGGAAACGGTACAGTGGATCGATTTGATTTTTTTTGGTACTTGTTCCGATCAAACGTGTTACGAAATAAAATTATAGAACGTCTTGCGAACGATTAGGGTTTGAAAAAAAAATAATGTTCCTTGTTTTATTATTTTTTACTATAATCCACTTGGGGTACAATAGCGAAAAATGTTTCATATAATCTTTGGGCACCTTATTATATTATATGATTTTTTCAAAATGGTCGGTTTGGTACGCCACAGCGAAAAAAAAAGAAACACACTTTATTGATATATTTTAGTCATATACATATATAACTAAAATATATCAATAAAGTCTATATTTATAGTCAAAATAATGTTGTATTGATATATTTTAGTTTGATATCGTAATTTTTTAAGATATCAAAGATAACTTAATAATAATATATATTATTATTTATATAAAAATAAGATAATAATAAGATAAGATAATTTAAGATATCAAGATAACTTAATAATTTTATATTGATATCAATATAAAATTTTATATCAATTTTATATT
>CAXFZQ010000239.1:0-11528 GCA_964007375.1 Ophion obscuratus | reverse complement strand
TCAAACCCGGCCAATCGGCTGGCAGAACTAGTACATCGACCGTTAACAATAATTCATACATTTCCGCTCGAACGCGATCGAGCCTCGAATCTTAAAGGCTTACACCACTGTAAACGTCTAAAAATCAGTGATTATTCGCGATTTTTTTTTTTTGGTGGAAAGACAAGTAAGTGGATAATAATATTCGAGGATGTTATTAGTCATATGTTGGAGTGAATAAAAAGAATTTATACAAAATGGTGACTGTGAAGCCGTAGAAGCTCTAAAGCCACGCAGTATAACTGACGCAAATGTGAACTTGGATAAAAATAGAAAAATCGATTAATTTACATGAGTATAGCTAGAGAAATACGTAAGGGATTTTGAAAATATGATTTTTTGTGTAATTGGCAAGCAAGGGGTCTTCTCACTTTAGACGATAAAAAAGACTATTTTCATGAATTTTTTTTGTTAGGTTTATGGTATACATATTGATATAGAAGTCGTTACACTTCATAAATACACTTTCGAAATACATTTAATTTTTTTTTTTTATTTATCCAAGTCACTATTTATAGATGAAAATGGTAGTTAAAAAAATTTGCGAAAAAGATTGTAGGTCTGTGCTGTTGATGAAATCTCGAAGATGAATTTTTTATATATGCAAAAATAACAAAATGGCAAACATTTAAAGAAAAACAAAAAGACGTGTTTTTTTCACCGTTTTTGGCAGAAAAATAGTAAATAACAAAATTTTTAAAAATCTTTGATACGCGCTATAGCAATAGTTGTAAAGAATATGTGGTTAAAATTTCATAAAAATCGTTTCGTAGTTTTGAAGATTATATCAACAAGTCGTCGAAAAACGTTGTTTCGAGAAATACGCGTTTAAAGTTTGTTTGCGTTACATAAATCCATAATTTTTTTTTGCATTCCGAAAGTGTATTTATCGAGTGCACAAACTTTTGAATCAATATCCATAATATAAGCCTATCAAAAAATTCATGAAATTAGCCTTTTTAGCCTCTAAATTGAGAAGACCCCTTAAAGTACAAACTCAACTTTCGACGGAAAAAAGGACAATCATTCGTTAATGAATAATCTTATAATTAACTCATGGAAAATCGCGTACGTATTTCGTGTACGTGTCCCCAAATATCTCCGTTGCCTTAAGAAAGACAAAAAAAGCACAAAATATTTGGGTGAAAAATAATTTCAAGGTCATGATATCATAGGTCGTTGGATTCGTCTGAATATCAGCTACAACGTCTTGATTAGAAAAAAAACATGTTCCCATTTGAAAAATCATTGATGACCTTGAGAACGAAAAAAACTATGACATTGACAAAAATGATTTTTTCACCATTGTATCAGCCCTTCGAAATCAATCAAATTACCTTCTGACATTTTTTTCGTCACTCTAAAGGCAACGGAAATATTTGGGGTGGTATGAAGGGATGAAAGGGAGAGGGTAGGTGAGCAATACTTTGAATGGATATATCAAAGGTAGAGCTTTGATTCAGGCCATAACGCTGCGAGGTATTGAATTTAAGAATATAATTATTCTCGTATGAGCCAATACATTGGACGTATTGACGACACACGTGTGTGTTGCCTATGTTCACTTCCGACCCAACCACTAGCCCCAATGTACAGTGATGACGTTCGATCGTGTATGGAATTGCGCCGAATGTCGATTACATGTATTTCCGGTCTGTTGATGCGGTTGATATACATTATGACATCGAGTGTTTGCCAACGCGCTTGGCAAACGGATCCCCCGGTGCAATATACCCACACACGTGCAGGGGGCCATATGTACTTTGTAGATCGCACTAATGACGTTGAAGGGTACGAAGAGGGAGAAAAAAATTATGTGGCCCTAGACCGTTGTAGGCTTTGTAGCTCTGAGAGTGTGCTCCCGTGCGATTGTGTGGCGATTGAGCAACGCTGAAGAGTCCGGTCGAACTATCTCGCAACTTCTTTTCATGTTCGCCATTTTGGTATTTTTATCCTGGCAAATTTACGAAAAGATACGCGGGTCTGTGGCTTTGGGGTCTTTTTGACAGCCCAAATAAACCCGAACAAAGCTGGTACGGCGATGAGAAGTTGAAGGTCACTCAGCCCTCTTCGGACGATTGCCATTTTGGCATTTTTCCCTTGGAAAATTTGCAAAAAATGACGCGACTCTGTCGTTTCGGGAAAGAAACCAATGAGGTCTTTTTAGCAGCCTAAAACAACCCATACAAAGCTAGTGAGGTGGTGGGGAGTCGAAGGGAACCTCTGCGGATGATCCCCATTTTGCTTTTTTTCAAATTTCAGCCTCCCAATTCCCAAAAAATTACGCGTCTCTGTGGATTCAAACTACCAGTGATTAGATTATTTTTTGGCAACCCAAACGACCTCAAATAAAGCTAGCGCAAGATGAAAGTTCAAAGGCCATCGAGCTCTCTGCGCCCCTTGCCATTTTGGCATTTTCACCTCAACTTCCATCTTTATGAAAAATAGTAAACCTCTGGATCCTTGAGAAAAAAAATTACTTCACTTCCCGTAAGCTAAACAACCCCAATATTGCGCTATAAAAAACCATGAAAAGCCACCCCCTCCTCCAACACCCCGACGGGGTGGAAAAAAGGCCACTAGCCAGCAGCTACATTCTTCTCGCTGATGTGCTCCATCGGGTAGTGATTTCAGCATTTTTTCTGCGTAACGAAAAAATGTCGAGTGGTCACCAGCAGGCGAGGGGGGGGGGGGGTGGCATTCACTGCGCTTGGCCATCTATCATGCTGCATTCGTGAACCGGTTCGCACGTACGTGTGCCTGTTCGTGTATATGCGCGACGAGGCTTTTCTTGCAGCGTGCAAGGCACGTCAATATCTATGACTATGTAGCTGTATATATCGCGTGCAAACTGAAACGTTTGCATCGAAGCTTGTGCTTTTATATATATCCAGCCCCACTCGCACACCCATGTATATATTAAATGGGTAAACGTTTTTATCAGTTGTCGAGGGGGATGGATATCAATCACTGGAAATGTCAGCGAAAGTCGGTCGTCCGTGTCCATCTCTTTTGCGTTCTGCAGTGAACGGCGATATATGAATATCAGGTGGTTGAATATGAGACCGCCTATTTTTGAGTGGAAGAAAAGATGGTGGTTTAGCAGGAAATCGACGAACTGGTGTATTCAAAGTGTCACCCATCAAAATCGATAAGCCCATCTTTCAGCCAGTGATCGGATCCCATGCAAGAAGAATTCGGGTTCTTCGGAGGCAATCCAGTCATCTAGCCATGCTTTGATACCTTCGTACGAGGTGGAATGCTAAGCCGTGAGCGCTGACTGCTGCGAACGGAAAAAATGGTAGTGAGAGGAAGCGATGCCTGGGGAATGTGGCGGGTCGGTTCGCATCGCCCAGTTCACTCCTTCCAAGCACTTCTTAACCGGCTGGGCAGTATGCTGCCTGGCATTGTCGCGCTGCAAGATCAACTTGTCAAACCCAAACAAACCCAATTTCGGCCTCTTCTCGAGCAGAGCTCGCTTCAACCGCATCAGTTGCAGTCGACAACGATCCCCAGTGATGCTTTTCGACGCTTTCAGCACCTCGTAACACACGACAGCCCTCTTTGGGTGGTCTTTCACGTTCGTTGTTGTCCATAGAGAAATCGCCACTTTGGAAGCGGCGAAAGGACTCTATGCACCATGTACTCGATGGAGCATCTTCGGCATACACTTTCTCTAGCAAACGATGCGTTTTTGCGGCCTGGTTTATTCAAAGTATTGCTTATCGCAATCGCCAAGCTTCGCCCATCTTACGGCCAGTGATCGGATCCCATGCAGGAAGAATTCGGGTTCTTCGGAGGCAATCCAGTCATCTAGCCATGCTTTGATTCCTTCGTACGAGGTGGAATGCTAAGCCGTGAGCGTTGACTGCCGCGAACGGAACAAATGGTAATGAGAGGAAGCGATGCCTGGGGAATGTGGAGGGTCGGTTGGCATCTCCCAGTTGACTCTTTTCAAACACTTCTTAACTCGTTGAGCAGCATTCTGCCTGGCATTGTCGCGCTGCAAAATCAATTTGTCATAGTCATTCTCCCAATTTCGGCCTCTTCTCGAGCAGAGCTCGCTTCAACCGCATCAGTTGCAGTCGACAACGATCCCCAGTGATGCTTTTCGAAGCTTTCAGCAGCTCGTAACACACGACAGCCCTCTTTGGGTGGTCTTTCACGTTCGTTGTTGTCCATAGAGACATCGCCACTTTGGAAGCGGCGAAAGGACTCTTTGCACCATGTACTCGATGGAGCATCTTCGGCATACACTTTCTCTAGCAAACGATGCGTTTTTGCGGCCTGGTTTATTCAAAGTACTGCTCACCGCAATCGCCAAGCTTCGCCCATCTTACGGCCAGTGATCCGATCCCACGCAGGAAGAATTCGGGTTCTTCCGAGGCAATCCAGTCAGCTAGCCATGCTTTGATTCCTTCGTACGAGGTGGAATGCTAAGCCGTGAGCGCTGACTGCCGCGAACGAAACAAATGGTAATGAGAGGAAGCGATGCCTGGGGAATGTGGAGGGTCGGTTGGCATCTCCCAGTTGACTCTTTTCAAACACTTCTTAACCCGTTGAGCAGCATGCTGCCTGGCATTGTCGCGCTGCAAAATCAATTTGTCATATCGATTCTCCCAATTTCGGCCTCTTCTCGAGCAGAGCTCGTTTCAACCGCATCAGTTGCAGTCGACAACGATCCCCAGTGATGCTTTTCGACGCTTTCAGCAGCTCGTAACACACGACAGCCCTCTTTGGGTGGTCTTTCACGTTCGTTGTTGTCCATAGAGACATCGCCACTTTGGAAGCGGCGAAAGGACTCTTTGCACCATGTACTCGATGGAGCATCTTCGGCATACACTTTCTCTAGCAAACGATGCGTTTTTGCGGCCTGGTTTATTCAAAGTACTGCTCACCGCAATCGCCAAGCTTCGCCCATCTTACGGCCAGTGATCGGATCCCACGCAGAAAGAATTCGGGTCCTTCGGAGGCAATCCAGTCATCTAGCCATGCTTTGATTCCTTCGTACGAGGTGGAATGCTAAGCCGTGAGCACTGACTACCGCGAACCGAACAAATGGTAATGAGAGGAAGCGATGCCTGGGGAATGTGGAGGGTCGGTTGGCATCTCCCAGTTGACTCCTTCCAAGCACTTCTTAACCGGCTGGGCAGCATGCTGCCTGGCATTGGCGCGCTGCAAAATCAACTTGTCATATCGATTCTCTCAATTTCGGCCTCTTCTCGAGCAGAGCTCGCTTCAACCGCATCAGTTGCAGTTGACAACGATCCCCAGTGATGCTTTTCGACGCTTTCAGCAGCTCGTAACACACGACAGCCCACTTTGGGTGGTCTTTCACGTTCGTTGTTGTCCATAGACAAATCGCCACTTTGGAAGCGGCGAAAAGACTCTTTGCACCATGTACTCGATGGAGCATCTTCGGCATATACTTCCTCTAGCAAACGATGCGTTTCCACGGCCGATTTCGTTGCCAGGAAATAATGGAACTTGCCACAAATGTAACGTGGTGAGAACAAAAGTTGCCACTGCAAAGACGATTAAAATAGATGATGTTAACGATTTACACAAATGTCACCTATGGCGTTTCAGCCTGACTCTATGAACCTGTCATCATGTGTATTGCCAACTTTTACCTCGTAAAAAAAGTATACCCAACGTCATCGCGAAATCATCATTGCCAAAGGGCAGATTCATCTATAACCACCGAATATAAAAAATCTACATATCGAATTCTTAAAAAAAAAACACAGCAAACAAAATTGAAATCACGTTCAACTGTGATTAATCGATCGTCATCAACGATTCCTGGATCGATTATTGGTCGAGGGGCAGCCGTCGGGGTCACCAGTATTTCGTCGATCAGCGTCGACCGAATGCGGTCCTCAATGGATTCCAGGAGCAAACGCCACCACGAGCACGCACCAAGTAAGGCAATAAAGGCGACGTTGTAAATCAATTTGCCTCCCGGAAAGTGCCGGGCAAGAGATGCGCGGGGACGCGGCAGGGGGGTGGGGGAGCCACACACGCAGGGGCACGTGTGCCGCAATGCATCGGCAACGCAAACTGAAGAGCGGACAAAGGGCCTCGCAGCAGGGAATACTCGCGGGGCTCTCGACTATCCGATCTAGCATGGAAATTAAACCACGCCCCCGCGTGGAATTCCAATTGAACTTCGGTAATTATTCGGGTAAAACATCCTTTACGAGCGCAAAGCTATCCTTTTACGCGTTTTCACCCCTCCGCCAGTGGGAAACGAGGCGCGCGCACACCTGTCCATCGGCGTGGCTGAAGTCGTGGCCTTAGTGCGTGAATTCGGTAAAACGTTCCTGCTTTTTCGAGGCGATGCATTCCGGGCGCCTGCGTCAAAAGGCTCCGCGAGGAGTGCAAAAAAGCCGCAATCCATCACATTACTGGGGACACTGGGAACGTGAGTTATCGTACTTGTGGCAAAAAAAAAAGTTGATGGAGTATTCCCGATGGTGGGGTATTGTCACGGACGTAATGCACGAGGTTGGGTCACGAATATCGTGAGGCGGAAATAACATTTGTTTTATTTTATTTAATTAAGGCATTAGGCCACTCTAGAGGCCGAAAAAAAACTTTACGGGGATTTTTTTTCTCAGAAAAACTACAAAATAAATCGAGATTAAAAAAAGGATGTTTATCATACATATCAGTGACTGTATACAATAATTTTTTTGAAGAGATTAATTTCAAAATTAATCAAGTTGGCCGGAAACATAACTCAGACAATTTTCAACCGATTCACTTCAAATGTTGAATAGATCTTGATGAATACATTGTGTATGGAAGTACGTAGGATTTTTTTTATATTGCGTAGTTCATTTGTTATCAACGATTTTTTAAGCAAATATTTGGAAAGTAAACATTTTGCCTAAAAAATCGTCAGATAATTGTTAATAACGAATAAACTGTGCAATATAAAAAATAATTCTACGTACTTCTGTATTTCCGTACTACGTATTTTTCAAGATATATTTAACATTTCAAATGAATCAGTTGAAAATTGTCTGAGTTAAGTTTCCGGCCAACTTAAAAAATGCAGTTTTGAGATAAACAGTGCACAGCCGCCATTTTGAAATTAATCGCTTTAAAAAAATTATTGTATACAGTCACTGATATGTATGATGAACACCCTTTATTCTAATCTCGATTTATTTTGTAGTTTATTCTGAACAAAAATCTCCAAATAGCCTATTTTTTTGCCTCTTGAGTTGCCTAACCCCTTAAGGGGTTGTATACAGTTGAAAATTTTGAAAAATTCATTCCTTTTTAATTTTATTTTCGTAATGTACATGTATTTAAGTACACACCCAGAAAATTTCTTGTCAATCCAGCGAATATTCTCGAAGTTACACGCACATTTGTAATGACTTTGTTTACTATGTGTAAAGTGCTTTTGAAACTTTGAACGTGTATTGCTAAAAACTTTGTTTTTGAAATCGGTGAGCGAGGTTTCTCGGAAACGGCTGAACCGATCAGTCTCAAATTTTAACACAATCCCTTCAAGTATATTTTTTAGTAATCAATCGAAGGGTTTTTCTCACCGATAAATATTTTCCATTTTATAAACAATTTAATGCCTAAATTGGGGTAAAAAATCTATTTTTTTAGAAGCCGCCATTTTGTTAAAAATTAAGATTTTGCTTATTCCTGCGATCAATTACAAGATAATCCATTATATTAACGAAATATTTTTGGTTTTTTCATTTTAGATGATCCAGTCCAGAGATATCGTGCTCCCCGCAAGACGCCTTTCTTTTAGAAGTGCTTCCGTAGATCAGCTATAGCAGCTTTAAAGATAATTATTTTTACAAATAAAAAATGTTAAAATACCGTTAAAAATTACCATAATATGTGAACAAATGTTTACGTTAATGGATTTAAAAGTCCTCTCGAGAAAAATTCTTGAAAAATCGATCTTTTCGGGCCTCCTGACTGTATATAACCCCTTAAGGGACATTTCGAAAAAAAAAGTTTTTTTTTCCATAGTTTTACAGCCTAGGATCGTGACTTTACATTGGAGAAAATGTTTTGTAAAAATTGACCGAATTGAGACGATATTCGTAAAGGGTCAGGGTCACAGCTACGATTTCTTGTTTCTTTTGCGTTTTTCTCGAAATTAAGCTTTGTGAAATAGTTCGAGTCGTATCTCAAGGTCGAGGACCCCGATTCAGTTCAAATTCGGACGGAGCACAGTTTATAACATTTTTTTCATATGGCCAGACGATTTGTTTCATATGTTTATCCATTTGTTAATGAAAAATAATTCAATTTGTTTTTATGATCGAAAATCAAACTTTTTTTCTGCAGCTTGCCATTTGCGTGATTTTTTAAATTTCAAAAAAGTTTCCGGTCATACGAAAGTTTTATTATTGCGCTGAAATTACATTTTTTTTATTGTATGTTTCAGATCACCCTAGTTGCCAGTGGTACCTATGCTGATTGGAAGTGCAGTAGCGGAGGCACTTTATTAGTATGATAATAACTCCATAGCTTATCAATATTTTTCATTTAAAAAAAAACTTGGCAAGACCATGTATTAATTGTGTGTAAAATTGCCACGGCGTCATGCCAATGCTCTCATCACAAAAAATATATTGAAAATCGTCCTTTTTTGGGCCTCGAACTTATGGAAACTTTAACAAACGTTTAAAATTGTTTGTTTTAGTCGGAGATCAAACTTTTCATTGTACAGCTTGCCAAATTCGTCATTTCCAAGATTACAAAAAAGTATCCAGTCACACGGAAGTTTTATTATTACCTATATTAAAGGTACATTTTTTATTTTTATTTTCAGATCATCGTAGTAACCAGGGTCACCTACACCGATTGGCGTAGGTGATCCTGGTGAATATTCCCGTAGGTGAATATTTTTCAATTAAAAAAAACTAATAATCAGCAAGAACTTGCATTCAATCGTGTGTGAAATTCCAACATCGTCATTCGAATACTCTCATCACAAAAAAAAATATTCAAAATCGTCCTGTTCTTTTGGGCCTCGAACTTGTGCAAGCTTTAGCAAATGTTCAAAGTTATTTTTTTTCATCGAAGATCAAAATTTTTATTCTACAGCTTGCCAAAATCGTAATCTCCAGAAATCCTGAAAAGTATCCCAAGAAAGTTTTAAGGGGTTAGGCCACAGTAACGAGCTTAAAATCATGTGCGAATTTAACAATTTTTTTCGTATGAAAAAGTGATTCACTCGTAAATTAATTACACATACTGAAAAAAAAAATCGTTCATCCAACCAAAATTCAGTTGGTTTAACAAAATGTATCTTTCAATACGTTCAACTTGATTTTTGATTGGCATAACAAACGTTTTGTTAATCTAACTGATAGTTCCAGTGGCGTGAACTGTAGCTTATTTAGCATGTCTGAGCAACTGTTAAAACAACAAAATTTCGAGACAACAAAATGCATTTTGCACATTTAAGGGAGACTTTGTCCTTGAAATTTTCAAAAAAATTCAAGCGGCTGAACATGAGCAGCTAGAAGAAGAGGAGGGATGCCTCTATGGACCAGGCATTGCCGATTAGCAGTAATTATAAACACATTACAAAACTTTAAACGCGTTTTTCTCTAAAACACGTTTTTAAAAATGGCTGACATTCTCCTGACCGCTGTAATTAACATATCGATCTGAAATTTGGAGAGCATACTCAGAAAATATGTCTTCACGGAATGACGGATCGTTTTTTCGATAGATACATTTTTTCATTTATTATCTTTTAACGCGAAAATTCGACTTTTTTAAATTGCCGCCATTTTCCGAAATTTGTACTAAACGAAAAACCCATCCGTCATTCCATGACCAAAGGGTCACAGATTGATAATATGCTTTGAATTTGTGTTTCAGATCAACAAAGAGGGGGCAGTGATGTCAGCCCTTTACCTCCCGCGATTTGAGGACCTGTTTTCGCGGAGCTGCAACGGCAGCCATTTTGGTTTTTTTTTCAAAAAAACATTTTTTAACGTTCTTTATATCATGAATAAAAGCAAGAAGAAAACCGCACTCAAAAATCTTTACTCGTTTCCTTAAAAAAAAAAATGTAAACACCTGAAATATGACTCCAAGGACAAAGTCTCCCTTAACGATTTCTTTTTCTCACCAGTGCATCTATTTAATACGAATATCAAGCTGTTAGAAAATATATATATATTTTTTTTCGATGTACAAAATGCTCGACTACTAATATTTTCTCTTGTCATCTTTTTTTTAGACGCTCCGTAGTGCGACGTTCAGCATCCACAATTTTTTACCTAGAACACGAAACAAAAATTCTCGTCAATCTTCATTAAGGGGTAAGGCCACTGTAAATTTTTTGAAAAATCGATTTTTTTTATTGGCTTAAAAAATAGTTTAAACCCTCTAGTTTAAAAATAGTTTAAATCCTTTTAACTTCTTTTTTTAAATTTTTTCCAATAAAAAACTATTCGCCAAACTTTAAACGCGTTTTTCTCGAAACATGGTTTTTCAAAATGGCACGCAGCATAACTCGAACAATTTTCATTTTTTTTACTTGAAATTTTAACCAGATGTGAACATTTACATTATCTTGAGAATGTCGATCGGAATTTTCAAGAACTTTATCTATTGATTTTTTATTAACAAAAAACTTGCCGTTTTTTTCGTCAAAAATCAATTTTTTTTTTCAAACGCACGCCAAATCCACAAAAATTGATACTTTTTAAAATCCGATCGACATTCTCTAGCTATAGCCCTCTAGATTAATGGTTTTTTTTTGTTCTAGATACAAAAGTGCACCAGTGGTGCTGCGTGCCGCGGAGCCCTGGAAGCAAAACATGTCCCGGGAAGATAGCTGTGGAACCGCCATTTTGTTTTTTTTTACTGTAAAAAAATTTTATAATAAAGTTTAATGTATGCCCGATAACACCATTAAAAGTTTTTTTTTCAAATACCTTCAATTTCGGGAGCAAAAAATTAGTGAAAAAACCTTTTTTTTTGGGCCGTTACAGTGGCCTTACTCCTTAAAATACCTAGAGAAATACGTACGGAATTTAAAAAAATATTGTTTTATTCAAAACTTGTAGCTATTTGAATATTCTTGTAGTCGTAGGAATGAATTTTCAATACAAAATTTCGTACAAAACTGCTCATAAAATGAAAAGTTTTCGATTAATCAGAACTTTCGTACTTCTCTGCGAAATGCAATTAGGAACATAACTTTCAAATTTGAAGTAAATCGAGTGAAAATTGTTGGTTTTTTGTCACGCCAATTGGAAAAAAGCTATTTCGAGAAAAACGCGTTTAAAATTTTAGGTACTCTATGGCCGTGCCAGAGGCTTACGATTATACGCTGAAAGTGATGAAAAAAAATGTTCTTTCTACAAATCGAACAGTAACCTATTCTTACGATGATAAAGCACCGTTTTAGCGAGAAAAAAAAACAAATCGATTTTTTGAAAATTCTACTGTGCCCTACCCCTTAAAAGTTTTTATTC
>CAXFZQ010000238.1:0-10616 GCA_964007375.1 Ophion obscuratus | reverse complement strand
AAAAAAGGGCCCCCGTTTAACCGAGGAGAGAGATTCTCGGAGCGAGAACGGTATTTATGGGAAGTGCTACGAGGCGATTTTCATACTGCATTTTGTTGTGATGAAAACCCAACAAAAAATCTTAATGAACGGCTGCTGTAGAATTTGGAGAAATTTCTCGAGAGCGGTTAGCTGTGAGAACTAGGGTTAATGACGAAACGATTACACGGATATTTCGAAAAGTCTATCAACGGGAAAAATTAGGTTTCTCGATTCATTCGATATAATTATCGGTTTGGGATGGATCTTGCATGGTGTAAAAGGATCTTTCATGTCTTTTCTTTTGATGCTCGAGTAGCGAGCCTATGTACGAAGTTCCTTCATTTCCGAGAGAGAGGAACAACCGCAGTGATGCTGTGGCACTCATTGCTTTGCCTCTCTCTCTCTCTCTCTCTCTCTCTCTCTCTCTCTCTCTCTCTCTCACACACACACACACACACACACACACACACACACACACACACACACACACACACACACACACACACACACTCCTCCTCCATTTCTCTGCACCAATGCACGCCCAGTGGAAAAACCAGCCAAGTATCTCATAGACTATCTTTTTCCCCATATCATACGTACATCGCTGGAAGTCCAAGCCGTGCATACATATTCCAGCTTCCCGAGACCCGAGCGAGCGCTCTTGATTTCTATAGATTTCATTGAAATTTTAACCAGACATTGTTCATATCATTATGCAGGTTTGAGTGACATTTCAGAACAGTCGACTATTTATATTGTGAGATAATGGGTTTTGAAATTGCATCTTTCAACACTGCAGGGTCTGCATTGAAATTTAGACAGAATAATGTTCCGTAAAAAATATTTGTCCCCTATAATAACAAGACATATGGCAACACCGCATCGTTCCACGTATCCAATGACGTAAGTTTGGCATATTTAAAATAATACTGCAACACAAATGTTTATTTGGAAGAAATTTTTAATCGAACAAAGTTTTTAATTAGTTATGAATTAACCAACACTTTTATTTGAGAATGAAGATAACATAAACAATACAAAATATTAATATTTATAAGGCAATTATTTTTTATGATAAAAGTTTTTAATTTTACGAACACGAGAATTACTTTTTTCTCGAAATATTGAACAATACTGTTATGCGGTGTTGCCATATGTCTTCTTATTATAGGGGACAAATAGTTTTTACGGAGAATTTTTCTGTCTCTTTCCCTAACCAGTTTGCTATCTAAACATATATTTTTCATTTAAATTTATAAACACAATAAAATGGTATGACGAATTATGTGATCTGATTTTCGATCAAAGCAGATCCTGCAATGTTCAAAGTTGCAATTTTAAAACCCATTATCTCCCAATCTAAATAGTCGACTGTTCTGAAATTTCACTCAAACATGCATAATGATATGAACAATGTCTGGTTGAAATTTGAACAAAGTCAATAGAAATCAAGAGTGCGCGCTCGTTCTACCTTAAGGCCTTAGGCCACTCTAGAGGCCGAAAAAATAGGTTTTTTGGAGATTTTTTTTTTTTTCAGAAAAACTAGAAAATAAATCGAGATTACAAAAAAGGGTGTTTATCATACATATCAGTGACGGTATACAATAATTTTTTTGAAGCGATTAATTTCACAATGACGGCTGTGCAGCGTTTTGCGATGACGTCTCCGTTTTTCCGGGGTCCACGGCCGGACAAACAGCTCCTGTAATTTTTGAATTATAATGAGCCCATGAATTTTTTTCGATTATATATAATAACTGCTATAGAAGTACGTAGGATTTTTTCGATATATTGATTTTCGGCCTAATGACGCACTTCTAAGGTGGAATGTGAAAAATTTGCCTAAAAAATCGTCAGATAATTGTTAATAACGCATGAACTATGCAATATAAAAAAAAAATCCCACGTACTTCCATAGACAATGTATTTTTCAACATATATTCAAGATTTCAAGTGAATCGGTTGAAAATTGTCTGAGTTATGTTTCCGGCCAACTTGAAAAATTCAGTTTTGAGAACAGGGAACAGGCGGCCTTGTACTAAAATTCGAAAACCGAGTACTTAGAGATTTTTCCCGGACATAATCGTTTGGGACACAATTTTTGAGGTCCTAGGGGACCATTAAAAAAAATCGATTTTTCGAAAATTCTAAAGTGGCCTAACCCCTCGAGTCGAGTGCGTGCTTACACAGGCCGAAAGTCTTTTGTATCGTTCATCCGAATGACCACCGGGTCCTCCAGGGATGAAGGCGAAGATCCGGTGCATCTTTGAACTCTGCCCACCATCAGGATACAATATATTCCCCATGCCAATTGATTCAATCGACTCCCTTCGCTTCTCGCGACCTGCTCGCCCCCATGGAAATTTATATACGCAAAAATATACTGCAAATTTATTAATAATTGTAATACATGTGAAATGTATGCAATATATTGAAAATATATGTTGCATGTATGTGCCAAATTCTAATTTTCGTAACATTTCTATATATGAGATGTATATGCGTGGTATTACTGTATATCAATCTGTTATATATCAATGATATATGTAGCATTTATCCTGCATATATACCACATATATACAGATATGTGTAGCATATCTGTATATAGTGTAGGGTGATTCGTTTCAGGGTAACTTTTTTTTCCGACCCCTCGTGCCCGAAAACCTTTAGTTGGTACCCAAAAACGAAGTTTCGTGAAAGGGGGGTGTTGTCAAAAAATATTTAAAGGTCGCGAATCAAAATTGAAGGTTTCCCATTTGATTAACATTGAAAAAAATGTTTTTCTCATTATTAGTGTTACCACTCCGCGAATTTTGATATCGCGATATTTTCCAAGTGGGTTCTCATAGGAAATATGATACTTTACAATAAAGTTCCTTGAGCCATGTCCGTAAATTCAACCGTTTCAGCGGCATCATTATTTCAAGTGAATATTGTATGAAAATATCTATTCAAACGGCTGTAACGCCTAAGCTTTTAGATATATCGAAAACAAATTCAGATGAGAACTTTGTAGAGAAAGTAATTTTCTACAAAAAAGTCTTATAAGCCGAGCCCGAAAATTCAACTCTTTCTCAGCTATAGGTGGATGAAGTAAAATAAGTAGATTTTGTTTTGTTTAAAAAAAATCTATTATACTTGGAAAATATCGCGATATCAAAATTCGCGGAGTGGTAACACTAATAATGAGAAAAACATTTTTTTCAATGTTAATCAAATGGGAAACCTTCAGTTTTGATTCGCGATCTCTAAATATTTTTTGACAACACCCCCCTTTCAAGAAAGTTTGTTTTTGGGTACCAACTAAAGGTTTTCGGGCACGATGGGTCGAAAAAAAAAGTTGCCCTGGAACGAATCACCCTAATATAGTGTTTATACGTAATAGTGTACATTAACTGTAAGTTAAGTTTTTTTGAGTTTAAGTTTTAAGTTTTATTAAGTTTAACTCTAATAGTGTTTATACACAGCATATATTTCTTGTCAGGAATATGTATCAAAAATGTATGCGTCATATGTGACATTTTTGATATATTTTTCTGACAAAAAATAGATTGAAAATATATCGAAAATATATGGGTCATATATGCGTCATATATATGGTGCATATATACTGAATATATACGTATTATTCTATTTTTCGTCACCATATATGCGACCGATATATATATATATATGTATGTAGCATATATTTTCTGCATATATTTTACATACATAAATTTCCATGGGGGCGAGATCCACCTGAACCAGCTAGTGAAGTAGAACCTCTTATAGTGGCAACTATGAAGAAGATAATATCCAAGGACATTTGAGGATAGTGACAGCCGCATATTGCGACGTATAACTATTTGATCCACCCGAAAGTTCTCGCCGATTCGCGGTAGGTGGCGCCATTGAGAAATCGGCAGGAACATTCCGGACAACCCAATACAAGAGCGTGATATCAAAACTTTTCGAACGAAGCGTTCTTACAGGTCATTTCTGGGTTGAATGCTGAGGACACATGAGAAAGTATACACGTCGGCGAAGATGACAAAAGGATGGAAGATGAACAGTATAAAGTGTACGTCAGATGTATTATTAAGTTGAACTCCGACAGTGGTAAAATAATCAGGCCGATTCTAGTCTGAGCCTTTCTCTTTCTCTCGGGTTTTCTTTGTCGCGCGGTTATCCACCTCCTTAGCACCGGTTCGTAGTCGTTACGGCCCAACCACGTCTCCGCCTCCTCGTCTCTCTGTTGCTGGAAGACTCGCACATTCCAAGGCTCAATGTTGCACCGAGCTCTCAGCTTCGCCGTCTCTCTCTCTCTCTCTCTCTCTGTCTGTCTCTTTCTCTCTTGGACTACAGAAGCAACCTAGCAACGATGAGTACATCGCGAAGAGAGCAACGGGTGAATGCGAATCTAACGCGCCGAGTTTCGCTCTTCCGTAATGAGCTAGCCCCGAGTTGCTGAAATTACGGAACGTTTATATCGTCGATCCGATACCGAAGAAATTATTTTCTCGTCACTTCCGCGACCTGCCCAACTGGTTGCCTCAACTTGCCGGACTCGTACGCAAAGTCTTGAGGGAGCTGCCAAGTATCGAAGGGAATACACGGAGGATAGCCAAAAAAGGCTTAGAACAATATTGGATTACGAAAAGATTGAAGTCGAGAAAATTATATTCATTAAGACGCGACACGTAAAGTTGTTTGCGAAGAATTATCGCGGGAGATGGAAAATGGTGTTGAAGTTTGCATCGTTGGAACGCAACGAATGTTCTTCACATTTTGGTCTCCAAATTTGTATCGGGAGTACAAATAAGTCTCCGCTTGACAAAAGATGGTCCCATCAGGAGGTTATGGTTGAAACTGTCAGATGTAAAACGTCATATCGTAATGTTGGACATCTGGCAGGATCATAATTTTGAAATATTAGCGATTTTGTATCGGCATGACATAGATTTTTTTCGTGCAAAAATGTCGAGTTTTGTGCCGAATAAGCGTAATTGGCGGGAACTTTTGATTCACTTCTTTAATTTGAAGAAATCTGCAGCTGAGGCGCATCGATTGCTTGGAGAAGCATATGGCGAGGCTGCTTTAAGGCGTTACCCCCACTTGTAGCGCAAAAAAGGCCTTTTTCATGATTTTTTTTAAAGAAAACTACAAAACATTTTTAATCGATCAATATACCACCTTAAAGAACACATCTTGAAGAACTTTCAGTAATTTTTTTATTGAAAAATATTACATTGTTTAGTGGCAAATGGCCGTCAATGAAATAATGTTTTTATGTACACGGTTTGCGGTGACCAACAATGCGGCGAAGTGGACAATCTGAAGAAAAAAAATGCGGTTGGATTTAGTCAAATATAAGTATAAACTAGTCTTTAATCGAAGGATTTTTAACAATATTCATTTTTAACAAAATGGCGGACAGTCAAAGTTAATGGTTCGATTTTACCGAAAAAAAATCGAACGATTAAAGACTACATTTTTATGTATTAAATAAGCCTGCAAAATTTCAAGAAGATCGGTTCGTTAGTGTTCGAGTAATCTTGGTCACGGACTTCAGAAATGCCATTATGAGAAAAACGCGTTTAAAGTTTCAATTTCCGGTCGTTTACACAACGGATTCTTCTCTTTCAACGCTCGTATCTCAGTCGATTTTGTTCGGATCGACTTGAAATTTTCAGGACATATTCTCAGATGCTTATACTTCAAAAAAATGCAATAAAAAAAATCGATTTTTTCAAAATCGCAAGTGGGGGTAACCCCTTAAGTGAGAGAAGTTGTCGTGAGTGGTTTCAAAAGTTTAAGAACGGTGAGTTTGACGTCGAAGACAAAGAACGCAGCGGAAGGCCGAAAGTGTACGAAGACGCGGAATTGGAAGCATTATTGGAGGGAGATTCGTGCAAACGCAAGAAGAACTTGCACTTACATTAGGAGTGACTCAACAAGCAATTTCACGTCGTTTCAAATCGTTGCGAATGATTCAAAAGCAAGGAAAATCATGCGGACCACCTGGCCATGCTTCAACATCGAAAGCCAAGCTGAATATTCATGGAAAAAACTCATGTTGTGTATTTGGTGGGATCAGCTTGGTGTCGTGTATTATGAGTTGCTCAAACCGAACGAAACCATTGCTGGGGCTCTCTACCGAACAGAATTTATGAGATTGAGACGAGCACTCAAGGAAAAATGCGCCCACTACTACTCCAGACACGACAAAATTATGCTCCTGCATGATAATGCTCGTCCACATGTTGCGGCGCCGGTCAAAACCCACTTGGAAACACTCTTTTGGAAAGTTTTACCCCACACCCGCCGTATTCACCAGACATTGCTCCCTCTGACTATAATTTATTTCGATCGATGACGCCTGTCTGAGCAGCACTTCACATCATATGAAGATACCAAAAATTGGGTCGATTTGTGGATAGCCTCAAAAGATGGAAAGATGGAAAAAGTAGTGGCTAGCGATGGACAATACTTTGAATAAAACATAAAGAACCATTCTTTCACAATAAATGCCCAATTTCTGATAAAAAAAAAGAAAACGGCGGAGACTTATTTGTACTCCCAATATTATTGTAGAAGATCTTTTTTACAGATTTATATTGTAGGTCGCTAAACAAATGTCTTGAACATGTTGGAGGATTTTTGTTGGCAAAATTTACCTACAGAAATAAAGGGACTTCGCGAATATTAATTTTTCTTGCGTTCCAACCATGCAAACTTCAAACTCATGATGGAAAACGCTGCCTCAATGCGGATCAGCATCTATAAATTTCATGCTTCCAGTAAGTGAGTCATAACTTCCGGTGTACCGGAGACGGATAACAAGACAAAAAGATGGGCTAGACGCAGGCATGTACCTATTCTTGCGGAGTATTCTTCAAACGTCAATCATTAAGTTTTATATATGTACATCGACAAGTGTACGTGTGGGTGCGCCTCCTGTGCAGGATACGATCTTGAGTGCACGCTTTCACGAAGTCAGATCCCTCAAAAGGCACGGCATGGGTCTCGTTTGGTTGACTGTTTCCCATGATGGACTCTTTTCTTTCGGCGTCGCGTCAGATTTTTCCTCTCGAGGAAAATCAGAATTCTTCGTCCCGAGAATATATTTTACGAGATATTCGCCAATAAGACGATGGCGTGACATTTCCCGCAGGAGCATCGGCGGAGGGACAGAAAAAAAGCGTGAAAAGGAGCAAGGACGAGGGAGGGAGGGAGGGAGAGAGAGAGAGAGGGAGAGAGAGAGAGAGAGGGCCGGGACCGAACGGGAGAAAGGAAAATCCTCCAGAGGAAAAGTATATTGAGAAAACGGAACTATGGAAGAAATTTCTTGGAGTTTACGACCAACTTTTTTACGACACCAATATAAACTTGCGATTCTTCGCCCTCCCGTTCCAGCTCCCTCAAACTGGTGCTTCCATTCTTGTGTATCTTTCGTCGTCGCGAGTTTTCGGCCCGGGCGTCAAGCTCTCGCACGTGAAAGTGGGTCTAATTAAGGCGGGAGCCTCAATTAGAAGGTTAAGAGAAGCGCCTTTTCGGGAATTTTTTTAGAAGGGAAAAAATTGAGCCCAGTAAACGTTGAGGTGTCTTGTCATGTATATTTGAAATGTATAAAAAAAATGTTCAACGTGAATTATCAGCCTATTCCATGTGCATCTTGTCACTGCAGTCCCCAATCGGCGGGAAAGATGCAGCTCGTAATTCTTGACTGAACCAAATAAACATATACAATTTTCAATTGTCATATATTTTTCTTCTAGGTGAATTAAGAAAAAACTGACGAAATCGTGAAATTAAAACTTTTCTCAGGTGTGAAAAAAATCTGTTAAAAAAAACACTTTAACGTGCTATAAAAATTATTGAAAAATAATTTTTCAACGACGTTTTTAATTCACTCAGAAGAGATTTTCATACTGAAGAAAATAAACTCTGGTTTGATTCAATAGGTCGTTTAGTTTTTTAGCTATCACGCCCGCCAATTTGGAAAAATCGTGAAAATGGGAACGGGAGAAAATACGCTTCAAAGATTTCAATAGGAAATATCAATATCAAATATCAATCGCTTTTCTGCTTTTAGCCTTGTATCTTCGAAAATATTTACAATTGGCCTCTGTAACTTTGTAAATATATTCTCCGATAGTTTATCTATCGGTTTAAGCAATATTAATTTTTAAAAAACGATTTTTCAGACCTTCTAATCTAGGCTCCCGACTTACGGGGCTATACCAGTGTGAACGCTGAAAATTTGGGTGATTTTCGAGAATTTTTTGGAACAAAAGTACTCAATTGAATGTTTCGGAAAATTAAGAATATGTTTGGCTATATTTGACCTATATTACATAATTTTTTCATATAAAAATATTGAGATTCAAGCGACTTATGCGCTGCCTTCGAAGGCGCCAAAAAAAAAGTTCCTCCACTGCTGACGTGATTCCGGCCGATTGCGTATCCGAAACCGAAAAAGGAAAAAATGTCGCTAATCTGGAAGGTATTTCCTGTACAACGACGTAGGATTTTCGAAAAATATCAAAATCTAACAAAATGGCGTAGTTATCAAGAAAAGTCTGTTTTCTTGTCTATAAAATGGTCGTTTTTTTCAATGTCAAATCGTCAATTTTCATCCAATCAAAAATATCCTCCGTCATTGTAGAGTAAATATATTCAAGAGTACTCAGTTCAAGTTTCAAGTCAATCGGATAATTGCTCTTTGAGTTACAGTGTCAGCAAATTTGAAATTCCTCATTTCGAGAAAAAGGCGTTTAAGTTGTAATTCAAAAACTACACTTGTAGCGCAAAAAAGGCCTTTTTCATGAATTTTTTTAAAGAAAACTACAAAACTTTTTTAATCGACCAATATACCATCTTAAAGAACACATCTTGAAGAACTTTCAATAATTGTTTTATTGAAAAATATTACATTGTTTAGTGTCAAATGGCCGTCAATGAAATAATGTTTTTATATACACGGTTTGCGGTGACCAACATTGCGGCGAAGTGGATCATCTGAAGAAAAAAAATGCGGATGGATTTAGTCAAGTATAAGTATAAACTAGTCTTTAATCGAAGGATTTTAAAAAATATTCATTTTTCACAAAATGGCGGACAGTCAAAGTTAATGGTTCGATTTTAACGAAAAAAAACGGCCGTTTTTGGCTATAAAACGGCCATTTTTTTTCGAAAAAAAAAATCGAACGATTAAAGACTAGATTTTTATGTATTAAATAAGCCTGCAAAATTTCAAGAAGATCGGTTCATTAGTGTTCGAGTAATCTTGGTCGCCGACTTCAGAAATACCATTTTGAGAAAAACGCGTTTAAAGTTTCAAATCCCGGTCGTTTACACAACGGATTCTCCTCTTTCAACGCTCATATCTCAGTCGATTTTGTTCGGGTCGACTTGAAATTTTCAGAACATATTCTCAGACACTTATACTAAAAAAAAATGCAATAAAAAAAAATCGATTTTTTCAAAATCGCAAGTGGGGGTAACCCCTTAAAGATTTACCTATCGATTTTTGCAACATAAAATGATTAGAGATACGGCCTTGAAATGTTTACAGGATATTCTTGAAAGTATGAATGTCGAAAAAGGCGATTTTTTTTAAGTATCACACTGGTATAGCCCCTTAAGAGCCTCGCCTCTCGTACTCACGATGAATGGCAAAGGGCATCGTAATTAACACCTCGCATAGATAGTTCGTTTCCAAATGACAGACAGCCGCGCACCACCGCATTACACTCGTATCTCAATTATCTCGCGCTGTCATTCAGCCTTAATCATATCCGTAAATGATGGTTCGCGCGTATGCCAAATGTAATCGACAATGGAAGGCAACGCGAGCTGCCGGAAAAAAAAAGTGGCCAACGCGTCCGACCGTTTCTCGACTCGTACTACTTTCGCGCCGTGAACCTTTCGCGCCGTTTGCTCCTCGTACGTGTAGTCGCCACACAACGTCACGCGGAACTTTTGGCTTATTTATTAACGTAACGGGCCACGTATAGCACGAAGGATTTACAGCGATTGATCCCCGATAAGAGTTTGCACGCGAACGTACGTACACGATCGATCGAGCCCACTTCGGCTATGGATGAGATCGACTCTCGATAACAAGTGTAGATGGAGTGTCGACGCGTGTCGACGGAAAATAAGCTGAAGACATTCGTCAGCTCGTGTTTTGTTACACACGTCACGATTTTCGATAACAAAATCCGATTGTGAGTACGCAGTCGTCGACAAACATCCTGCCTATTGGGCAGTCCTATCGAAATGGAATACATGAGAAATGAGCTTCCTTTCACTGGAGTGCGGTGGTGGATGCACACATAACAAACAATTATGTGTGAACTTCACAAGAACGATATAAACAAGAAATTATACGCGAAAAAAATTTTCAACATTTTTTAACCTAACTGAAGACCTACTATCAAAATGCCTCCATGGGTACACGCAGAATTCAAATGAGCTTCAATCCATTGTATGGGCGATCGTTCGTTCGTTCGTTCGTTCGTTCGTTCGTTCGTTCGTTCGAGAGAGAGAGAGAGAGAGAGAGAGAGAGAGAGAGAGAGAGAGAGAGAGAGAGAGAGAGAGAGAGAGAGAGA
>CAXFZQ010000237.1:0-14677 GCA_964007375.1 Ophion obscuratus | reverse complement strand
CTGTATCTTATTATATCATAAACTATTTAATAATAATATTCCCAAAGTTCCAATGTAAACCCTTGCAGGTTTTTACGTATTACACTGAAAAAAAAAATTCGTTCATCCAACCAAAATTCAGTTGATTTAACAAAATGTATCTTTAAATACGTTCAACTTGATTTTTGATTGGCATAACAAACGTTTTGTTATGCCAATCAAAATCAATCAAACGAATTTAACAATTTTTTTTCCTATGAAAAAGTGATTCACTCATAAAATTAATTACACATCTATTTAGTATGAATATCAAGCTGTTAGAAAATATGTATTTTTTTCAATGTACAAAATGGCCGACTACTATTATTTTCTTTTATGTTTTTTAGGCGCTCCGCGGCATGACATTTAGCATCCACAATTTTTTACCTAGATCAAAAAACAAAAATTCTCGTCAATCTACATTAGAATACCTAGAGAAGTACGTACGGAATTTGAAAAATATTGTTTTATTCAAAAGTTGTAGGTATTTGAACTTGAGAAATAAATTTCCAGTGAAAAATTTTGTTATAACTGCTCATAAACTGCTCATAAAATGAAAAGTTTTCGATTAATCAGAAATTCCGTACGTACTTCTTCGCGAAATGCAATTAGGAACATAACTTTTAAATTTGAAATAAATCGAGTGAAAATTCGAATAAAAAAAATATATATATATTTTTCTAACAGCTTGATATTCATACTAAATAGGTGTGTAATTAATTTTATGAGTAAATCACTTTTTCATACGAAAAAAAAAATTGTTAAATTCGCACATGATTTTATACACGTTATGTGGCCTAAGGCCTCAAAACATAGACGTGCCGCTCAAAACCAATAATAAATATAGGAAGCTAATCAACCCAGACTAACAATGAAACTTTTGTAGGAAACACTTTTATGTACGACCTCATCTGTTTCATTGATTCTAATGTTTTTTTTAATGGAGCAATGTACTTGATGATATGTAATAAGCTTTAGATTTATACGAAAGCGAAAGGGTCCCAGTGAAATTTCGGGTATACATCAGGCCATTGATGCTAACCCTCAACAGTCATGTATGTTAGAAATTCACTCAACAAGGATCCAATTGGAGCGACTCACATATATACATACACACATTTATATATATGTATATACATATATATACCGATGTTGGTCTTGTCAACGAGTATTACGGTGCATTTCTCTTGACAATTCAAAATTCGACAAGATCCACTCGAGAAAGTACAGATGATATATATGTATATATATATATATATACATATATATTCATATATAAATACATAGCGGCCGCTCCACACGCGATGTATATTTCTCCACTTCAATTCTTCGGCGGACGAAGCTATCTCATCAATGCTCCGCAAAATTCCTTCCAACTGACTCGCCCTTTGTCCCGTTTGACTGAATTATCGAGTGAAATTTCAAGCGGAAAAACGACACGCGAACACTCCCCTCCGTTACACGCTGGCTGTTACACAATTTCCCTTGCCCCCCCCCCCCCCCCCCCCCCGCCCTCCGCGCGGTGTACCCACTGTACCTATGTAGTAACGAAATAAAAAGAGGAAAGAGGGAGCAGCATGGTTGACCGCGCCCTATAGCTATTTCATGTCGCCTGATCCGAGAGATCAACGATCGGATCGGACAAACGCATTGGCAGCCTGGAATGCCCGGTCGTCTCAGCTGCTAGAATCATATATGGGTGCGTGTGTGTGTGTTTGTGTGTGAGTGTGTGTGCAGCTCTGGAGACGGAGAAGCGACGCATTTTTCTGTACGAGACAATTCTATCTGTGACACTGATCAAGCAGCCCAGCCGGTTTATTGGACGCCCTTAACGGTATGTCTATCTGTATATAAGTGGCTATGCGATGCCATCGCGGCCGATGCTTGACCATGGGGATGTCAGATGAGAAGGATAATGTTTCGTCCCAGTATTATGTCGATACCATCGTACACACGCGAGTTTGCATAGTAGTCCAGTAAAAGAGACGAAAACTTAACAGTTTTTAGAGTAGAATGTGAATTTTTGCCTGAAGGTAGATGGTTGCGTACTGTAAGTAACTTCAATAATTTTTTTCCTCTCAACTCGCCCCAAATCTAAGAAATAGGGGTTGGATACTTAAAAATCGCCGTATCTCGATAATTAATAGCCCGATCAAAAAATATTTCAAACAAAAGTTGTTTCGAATAATAAAACTCGTATAATGTTATCTAACGTCCGACCTCCTATCTTTGAAAATAGCGGCACTAAAACGATTCGAAAATTCGGGGTTAATGCGTGGGCGAGCGGAGGGGTAGGTTATGTTTGAAAAATATATAGCACGTTATTCGACAAAACTTTTTAGTTATCACAATGATATTAACTAATTGATATAGTTTATGTGATACGACAAATAATTAAATAATTGTAGTAATTAATTTGGCCTGGAAAGTGTTTCTTTTTATTTTGGATTCATGAAATATTTTATGCATATAGTACACTTAGATTTACAGTGTACATTGTAAGCAAATAAAGATTTATTTGAATCGAATCTTTATTTATTCAATTTGAATACATTTGATATTTTAAAATAATAGTTGAAACAAATAAAAAAATATCTTTGAAACAAATGAGATCGTAGTAGACCGTGAGACAAGGAAAAAAACTTATTTGATTCAAGGGATTATATACAGTCAGGAGGCCCAAAAAGATCGATTTTTCAAGAATTTTTCTTGAGAAGACTTTTAAATCTATTAACGTACAAATTTGTACACATATTGTGGTAACTTTTAACGGTATATTAACATTTTTTACTTGTAAAAATCATTATTTTGAAAGCTGCTATAGCTGATCTCCGGGAGAACCTCTTAAAAAAGGCGTCTTGCGGTGAGCACGTTATCTCTGGACTGGATCACATAAAATGAAAAAAACCAAAAATATTTCGTTAATATAATGGATTGTCTTGTAATTGATCTAAGGAATAAGCAAAATAATAGTTTTTGACAAAATGGCGGCTTTAAAAAAATCGATTTTTGACAAAAATGTAGGCCTTTAATTGTTTATAAAATGGAAAATATTTATCGGTGAGAAAAAACCTTCGATTAATTACTGAAAAATATACTTGAAATGATTGTGTTAAAATTTGAGACTGGTCGGTTCAGCCGTTTCCGAGAAATCTTGCTCACCGACTTTAAGGAGGTTGGAGCGATTCAGTTGAGTCAAATGACGGTTTATTCACTTTCTTTTTCGATGAACCTCAAAAAAATTCATACGAGCTATAGATTTATTCTGTATATGCTAATTTTTCTAAATATATAATTAATGGGCAAAATTATGCATTTTAATATTTGTTATTACTATAATAATAAAAAGTATAATCATCGATAATGTTATACTGTTCCAAGTTGGTAGTAACACAAAAGTTTTTCTACTTCACGTAATGTAAAGTAAAAAAACTTTACAGAAACTTTTTAGAAAACTTTTGTGTTACTACCAAATTGAAAAAGTATAACATTATCGATGATTATTATGAAAAAACTACGACAACGAATGTTTTATACAATTCACAATGAAATTTTGAGTAATTTATAATTATGCCTATTCATATTTACGTCACGAGATTATTGGCCCATGGTTTACGATGGGCAAGATGAGGATTTTTGTTTTCTAAATGTTTACAAAGGTTCAGTTTGCGTTAATCCGTTGTTAGAAATAATTTATCTTGGTGCTAAACAATAAACAAAAATGACATAACCTTAATACATGAAACTATTTTTTATCTCTGATGTTTGGTGGTGAAAAAAGTTCAAAAAATTCGTAAAGAGCCAGTGTAGTCTAAACAATAAAATGTACTTTTTATTAAATTTAACCTTGGATTGGGCTAATGCTTCAACCTCCTTAAAAAACACAGTTTTGAGAAAAACGCGTTTAAAGTTTCAAAAGCACTTTCGAACGCTCTGACACGTAATTACAAATGTGCGTGTAACTTCGAGAATATTCGCCGGATTGACCAGAAATTTTCTGTGTGTGTACTTAAGGCCTTACCCCCACTTGTAGCGCAAAAAAGGCCTTCTTCATGAATTTTTTTAAAGAAAACTACAAAACTTTTTTAATCGATCAATATACCATCTTAAAGAACACATCTTGAAGAACTTTCAGTAATTTTTTTATTGAAAAATATTACATTGTTTAGTGGCAAATGGCCGTCAATGAAATAATGTTTTTATATACACGGTTTGTGGTGACCAACATTGCGGCGAAGTGGATCATCTGAAGAAAAAAAATGCGGATGGATTTAGTCAAATATGAGTATAAACTAGTCTTTAATCGAAGGATTTTAAAAAATATTCATTTTTCACAAAATGGCGGACAGTCAAAGTTAATGGTTCGATTTTAACGAAAAAAAAATCGAACGATTAAATACTACATTTTTATGTATTAAATAAGCCTGCAAAATTTCAAGAAGATCGGTTCATTAGTGTTCGAGTAATCTTGGTCACCGACTTCAGAAATGCCATTTTGAGAAAAACGCGTTTAAAGTTTCAATTTCAGTTTACACGAAGAACGGATTCTTCTCTTTCAACGCTCATATCTCAGTCAATTTTGTTCGGATCGACTTAAAATTTTCAGGAGATATTCTCAGATACTTATACTTCAAAAAAATGCAATAAAAAAAATCGATTTTTTCAAAATCGCAAGTGGAGGTAACCCCTTAAATATATGTACACTACGAAAATAAAATATAAAAAATCGATTCTTCGAAAATTTTAAATGTATGTAACTCCTTAAATAGATCCTACTTAAATTAATTTTTTTGTTGGTAATGTTCGAGTTCGTGATAGGAATACCTCGAAAAACAATCCTCGTAAATGATCCTTCACGAATCCTGAAATAAATGTACATACAAAGTGCGTTAACAATTGGTTCTTTCTTCGAGTTCGCGTTATGGCGAAAAAGCAAATAGGTCAGCTAATAACACAAATCATTGTACTCACACTCAAAGCAGTGGCGAAAAAAGACTCTCCAGTTGGTACGGTTCAGTATACTCAGTTCTTTGCTTGACGTACGAAATCTTTTATTATCTCCATAATTCAAAAGGCGCCGCGATCAGACCGGACGAGGATTTGAATATTAAAAAAACAGGGCGTTGGAAAAATCGCTCCGGAGCCTGTTCCTACGTACACGTTACATATTTTTCTCGACTATCATACGCATGTACATTGAATATTTTGCCCCGAAAAATATTCAGCTCCGTTTTTGCACGACTCGCGTTTCGGGAATTATTGAACGACGAGAGAAGGAAACGACACGCGATGAGGTTGGAGGGAAGAGAGAACTTTCGTGTTCTTTTTTCACATGTTTGCGAAAGACGTTACGTCGGATGTGTGCGGAAGGGAGGAGAGTGTTTCGCTCGGGTAGCGCAGACATACGGAACGGCGGAGGGTTTGGTTACTTCGCGTCGCTGATCCCCGGGGAGACGAGACCAAAGCCAGCCAGCATGAACGCCCTGATTGAGTGCAAAAAGTCCACGTTGTCTGTAATAAAGGCCCGCACTGACAGAAAAATTCTATCGATATTAACTAGATGCGTCTATTTTTTTTTCTTCAAAATCTGAACTAAATAGATTTTTCGTGAAATCAAATTTTCCCTATTGCATTTCATTATTGGAATTATTTCTTTTTAATTTATTTACTTATTAAAATCTATATCTATTTAATATCGTCTGACATCTAAATGTTTTATTTATTCCTGATGAATTTAAAATTTGGTTTCAGCGGTTTAAAAAACAATTTAGTTGCATCCACTAAATGTATCGATTTAATTATTTTCTAATTTAAGTTGAGTAGAATCTTCGTGGAGTCAAACTTTTTTCTATTTGATTGAATGAATGGTCTGTCATTATTGCAACACACACGTCGAAGAGGGGAGGGGAAGGGAGAGTCATTATACATGTGTGTGTGTGTATGTATGGGACATCCCACGCCATTTCACCTAACCCGTCACCCCGACCATTTTTTATTTTCCTGATTTTTTTTTGTTTGTAAAATTGTACTCCATGAAAAGTATATCCACACCAATTTTTAGATTTTCATCTCTTATTCTCTTTTAGGAGTCATAATTATCCGGAAAATGTCGATTTCGGAAGTTTTGGAAACGTTTAACCGCTGATGACTCCGAAATGAATTGAGATATCGACAAATGTCGACATATAACTTTTTTCATTTTGAAGCTTACTTTCGTTAAAAAATATTTCTAAAATGATGAAATATCAATTTCAACGTTTTTTTTTGCTTCTAAAGTGAAAACTATTTTTGTAAAAGATAATTGACTTAAAATTTTTGTTTTCAGACAATTCCCTAAAATAGCGTGACCTATTTATGGTGGCCTCCTTTTCCCGTCTATTTTTTTTCTAATTAATCATACTTTTTTAGAAGATTTTTATCATTTCAATCACCAATAATGCTATTAATGATTTTGTGATTTCCAATCCGGCTTCGATAGGCCTGAAACGGTTTATTTTTAATTTATGCTGAAGTTAAAGAAAAACAAAAAATTGAACAAAAATTAATTGCTTTTCGAAAAAAAATGTTGAATTAAAAATAATTTCTTTTCCGTTGAATTCAGCATAAATGAAAAATAAACCGTTTCAGGCCTGTCAAAGCCGAATTGGAAATATCAAAATCTTTAATAGCATTATTGGCGATTAAAATGATAAAAATCTTCGAAAAAAATGATTAAATCGAAAAAAAATAGTAGGAAAAATGGGCCCCGATGAGAGT
Source organism: Ophion obscuratus (assembly GCA_964007375.1). Classification (NCBI taxonomy): domain Eukaryota; kingdom Metazoa; phylum Arthropoda; class Insecta; order Hymenoptera; family Ichneumonidae; genus Ophion; species Ophion obscuratus. Next base: position 7,903 of record CAXFZQ010000237.1, on the reverse strand, counting down.
AGTTTAAAAAATCATGGAATAGGTCACTCTATTTTAGAGAATCTTTTGAAAAAAATAAAAATCATCAATCATGCTGCAATTATCTTTTTTGAAAATAGTTCTCACTTTAGAAGCAAAAAAAACGTTGACATTGATAATTGATAATTATTTCATATTTTTTTACGAAAGTATGCTTCAGAATTGAAAAAAGTTATATATTGACATTTATCTATATCTAAATTAGTTCCGGAGTCATCAGCGTTGAAACGTTTCCAAAACTGCCGAAATCGACATTTTAAAAAAAAATCATAACTTCGGAAAGAAAAGAGACAAAAATCTAAAAATTGGTGTGGATACTACTTCTATGGGGTACAATTTTACAAAAAAAAAAAAAAATCAGGAAAATAAAAAATGATTGGGGCTACGGGCTAGGTGAAATGGCGTGGAATATCCCATATATATATACTCAATTTGGAGTTCTACGACAATGACTTTGGATCATAATTCAATACTCGACTATATCAATCAGTTAAAATCATGGTGATAATTAGAGATTTTTATCGAATGTCATGCTAGAGACTTTTCAAACATTACCTATATATACACACACACACACACACACACACACACACACACACACACACACACACACACACACATATATATATATATATATATATATATATATAGGTAATGTTTGAAAAGTCGTAGAACTCCAAATTGAGTATTTCATTTCATTTTGGATTTATTAAATATTCTTTGCATATAGTACACTTGGATTTACAGTATATATTGTAAGCATATAAAGATCTATTCGAATCGAGTCGTTATTTATTTGACTCGGATATATTCCCTATTTGAAAAGAATAGTTGAAACAAAAAAAAATATATATATATATATATTTAAAAAATAGGATCGTAGTAGGTTGTGAGGCACGGAAAAAACCTACGTAATTTAAATAGATGCTATATAAATTTATTTTATTTTTGTCTGTGCATGCAACTGCATATTCCTGTTCAGGTCTTTCACTTTTCATTACAATTGGAAATTGTTACCCTCAGGGTGTGGGAAAATTGTCATCTGCCACCCCTAAGAGCTCCGATCACCAACCCCAAAAGGGACCTCGTTATTTATTCTTTTTTTCCGAACCAAGCCACTCGTTGCGATCTATTTTCAGGCTCCCTTTCCTACGAAGGGCAAAAAAAAATGATTTTCAATTCTGACCAAAAGTGGAAGATTCACTGGTAGGCCATCGATGCAAACGATACACGGATGCTTGAACGGGGGAAGGTAACGAGGTGTGGAGGATGCACGAAGCGTATGGATGAGGAAGAGCGTTGGAAGCTGCGCGCCAGATGCTCATTCTGCAGCCTCACGCCCGAGCGTACAATGGACCGATGCTGTGGTACTTGTGAAATAATGGGCCAAAGAGGGTCCTCTCTCCCTCTATGCACGCCTGACGCTTCCAACAAGGCGCTCTTTCCTTCGCTCGCCGTCTTTCCTATCTTCTTTCGAGCGTGCATGAATTTATTCGTCCCTCTCTATCTCTTTTTGCCCCTCCTTACTCCCTCGCCTTACTGAATGAAAAAGCGATGACCGCAATAAAAAGAAGAGTGGCCACATATTTAAAAAAAAAACTTTCTGCCTTACCTTTTTACTCCCTCTCCTTGCTTAAGAAAAAAGGAATAATCACAATTCAGAAAAATAACAAATGTAAATTGAAAATCATAAATCGTGAATTATCAAATGCGAGTTCTCTTGCAATTTATAATTCATGATTTATGATTTTTTATTTATATTTATTTGAATGATAAATTGACGTGAGTTAACATCTGCATTTTATAATTCACGATTTATGATTTTGAATTTATATTTGGTTTTTTTTTTCATTATGCTCGTTATTTTTTATACGGTTAAATTATTTGTATTTGTATTTCTTATTGTAAACATTTTCTGCTTCTTCTTCTTACTCTATCTCCTTGCTAAATAAAAAAATTAATAACCACGATACAAAAACAATTGCAAATATAAATACAGAATTATAAATCCTGAACTATAAAATGCGCGTTCTCTTGCAATTGGAAGTTCACAACTTGTGGTTTTAAATTGATATTTGTTCTAATTATAAATTGCAAGGAAACTCGCATGTTACAATTCACAATTTATGATTTTGAATTCATATTTGTTATTCCTTTCCATTATGCTTATTACTTTTCTATTAACACAAACGGCGGTTAAATTGTTTTTATTTGGATTTATTGATTTGACGTTTTTTTGCCTCATGTGCAATCTGTCGAATAAAATACCATATGTTAATATCTATATGAGACAATTTTTTGCAACTATATTTTTGACGTGTCGAATTTCGGCCCCTGCATGTGGTTACCAAGTTTCGCTCATATAAGAGCATGCACAATACCGCAGTTATTCTAGCCGCTCCTTTCTCTCTGCTTACTGAATAAAGAATCAATAGCCACAATTAAAAAACGATACTCACATCTGTAAAAAAAACTAAAAAAAACGTTCTGCTTTTCCTTCTTACTCTCTCACCTTACTAAATAAAAAAGTAAAAACCACAATAAAAAAAACGATAGCAAATATAAGTTCAGGATTATAAATCGTGAATTAAAAAATGCGCGTTTTCTTGCAAATGAAAATTCACGATTGGTGATTTTGAATTGATTTTTGTTTGAATTATAAATGGCAAGAGAACTCGCATTTTATGATTCGCCATTTCCAATTTTCATTCGTTTCAATTATACATTGCAAGCGTAAATTATAAATTGCAAAAGAACTCCCATTTTATAATTCACTATTTATGATTATGAATTTATATTTGTTCGAATTACAAATTGCAAGAGAACTCGCATTTTATGATTCGCGATTTATGAATTTGAATTTACATTTGTTTGAAATTATAAGTTGCAAGGGAACTCGCATTCTATAATTCACTATTTATGATTATGAATTTATATATGTTCGAATTATAAATTGCAAGAAAACTCGCAGTTTACAATTCACGATTTATGATTTTGAATTTATATTTGTTATTTCTTTTCATTAAGCTTACTACTTTTCTATTGACAAAAGCTGCAGTTAAATTAAATTAAATTAAATTAAATTAAATTAAATGCCTCACATGTAATCTGTCGAATAAAACATACATTCATATCCATATGGGACAAATTTGTTTGCAACTATATTTTTGACGTGTCGAATTTCGGCCAGTACCTGAGGTTGCCAAGTTTCGTCTATAAGAGTACACACAATACCGCAGTTATTTTCACCAACGTCGCGTCTATCAATTCCGCTTGCCAAATCTTGTTGTAAACGATTCCACTAATACGAGCCTATTCATGCCAGTGCCTACTCTCGATCGTATTTCACTCAGCCAATCAAGAGACCGCAACGATATATATATATTTTTTTTGCTTTCAATCCTCGCAACCGGTGAAATGCGGGATCCCTTATTTTTGAGGGCCTTCGACGAAAAAGTCGATCGATCCGATACAAAGGAAGTGAACTTTAAACGAGCTTGAAAATCGTTCATCCCCCGGCCGCAAATGTGCATACTCTTGTATCCCTCTGAAGATTTCTGTGTTTCCGGGTGAGTGCTTTTCTTCTCGTCCCCAGCCTTTTATATATATATATATATATATATATATATATATATATATATATATATATATATATATATATATATATAGATATAGATATATAATAATAATAATAATATTTTTATACAAAAGCATCGGCATCTCACCAACTTCGTACGAACGTGCGGATCGAGGGTCGTTTCTGCATTATACCCGGAAGAAAACGATTGTGTCGAGTTTAGGGAGTTTAGGGAGAGAAGAAATTCCTTTCGGCGGCAGGAGAAACATTTTTGCGGGAAAACGAGTCCCTCCAGAAAAGAACCTTCTTCAACATGCTGACGTGGATATCCCTCTCTTTTTTCGAGCGCACATCCACATACACGCAAACACACGTATGTGCCCTTAAGCTGAACGGCATATGGAATGTGTATTCACATATCATTTGCCAATATGTAGAAGGGCGTAATCGCAGTTTCCATACCGAGACGCACAAGTCGCGCCATTTTTCGCCCTAAAACTGTACAGGTACGCATACAAGCAGGAAAGGATTTCGATTCTTACATTTTTCTGGAATAAATCGTTGATTTTGTGGGCTAGGACAATTTTTTAAACGAGCTTTATACAAATGTACTTATGTAGGATGTTTGAAAATTACCTGACATTTTCATTTATTGATAAAACGTACCACTTATTTGTAAAGTACGAATATTTATATTTTAATATAAGGTACAAACAATGAGGTTATATGTGGAACACAATATTCGATAAATGGCCGTCTCGTACCTGTTTCCAAACGTTCAAATGTATGCCCTTTATCGGATATTGGGTTCCACACATAACCTCCATGTTTGTACCTTATAAAAATTTAAATATTCGTACTTTTCATGTAAATAATGCGTTTTATTAATAAAGAAAAAGGTCACGTCATTTTTAGACACCCTTTATTAATCTATAGATGGTTTGGAGATGTCGGGGTTTAGGTAAAGTCGAGTATGGGGACGGTAGGCAAATATGGAGAGGGTGCTCGAAGTCGACAGTCTTCCAAATTACATTTTTTCATATATATGTATATACGTGTGTGTATATACACATATACATTTATATATATATATATATATATATATATATATATATATATATATATATATATATATATATATATATATATGGAGGTAACAGTAGAGCTTGGGGGACACAATGAAGCCAACGGCGTAGGGATGAACGAGGGGCGAGGGAAGTGGGGCGAATTCTTCATGGCGTTTCTTGGGACAGGTCGCGGTGAAAAGATGATTCTATTATAAGTTTCGCCCACTTTTCTCGCACGTCAAGTTTACAAATTGCCAGAGCACCAGGCGATGGCTCGCCGAGAGAGAGAGAGAGAGAGAGAGAGAGAGAGAGAGAGAGAGAGAGAGAGAGAGAGAAGAGAGAGAGAGAGAGAGAGAGAGAGAGAGAAATTGAGAGAGAGAGAGAGAAGCTTGCATGTGCTGCGGGCCCGCTCAAATGCAAGAAGACCTTAGCCAAGAAGACGACGATCTAAGAAAGACCACGATCGTATAGCACCCCCGATGTGCAGCCGTGCAGTGCTGCAGATATCTCTCTCTCTCTCTCTCTCTCTCTCTCTCTCTCTCTCTCTCTCTCTTCATTTCTTGTTCTCTTTGGTTCCTGTCTCTTCCTCTTACTCTCGGACTCCCTCTTTCTTTTCGGAGCGGAACAATTCAACTTTCCGAAACGCCGGTTCCACGTTCTTCTCTGTGGTGGAAAAAATTACTGCTCCTCCTTGGAGGCTTGTTCTCGCATCCCGCGATGTAATTGTAATATATAGTCGAGGTCGTGACACTTTTGAAAATTCTTGGCCAACATGGTAGGGAAGGTAATCATCGTTACGTCGCTCCCGCTCTCTCCCCTCCTCTCTCGCCCCTCTCCATCTCTCTCTCTCTTTCTCTCTACCTCCGTGTGGATATCGACGATTCAAACAGTTCGGAGAAAACTACAGTGAATTTTATATTGACGATGCGAATTTGCACTACCTCCCCAATTTTCGTTATATCAACTTTATTGTTTATCGTTACGTTAGTTTTATCATTTTTCATTACGTCAACTTTACTATTTTTTGTTACGTCAACTTTACGACTCTTCGTTGCATCCATTTGACCATTTTTCTCGTTCCGTCAACCTCCCCAATTTACGTTACATCAACTTTTCACTTTTTTAAAATGGATTTTTAAAGTAAACGATTCTTCAGTTGAAAAAAATCTATTAATCCAGGGATAATCTGTTTACGTAAACTATTTTTCGTTACGTCAACTTTACCATTTTTACTTATCTCAACTATTCCCTTTTTTTCATCGATTTTTAAAGTTGACGTTGATTTCAATTTAAAAAAATATTAATCCAGGGATATCTATTCGCGTTAACCATTTTTCGTTACGCTAACTTTTCCATTTTTCGTTAAGTCAACTTTACAATTTGTCCGTGTATCATCTTTTCCCTTTTATCGCTCAATTCTTGAACGTATATTTAATCGAAAAAAATACGAATCCAGGGAATATCTGGTAAAAGAAGAGCCAGTTACTTATGTATGTAGCCTGGAAACCGGTAATAGTGGCGCCTTTTCAAATTTGTCACTTCACGCCAGGCCTGTAGAAAAACCAGCACGATTGTTGTACGGAATGTTCTCCTTCTTTCTTCAATTTCCACTTTGTGATGCGCAAACGCGTCGTAAGAAAGCGCCCCCACCGTCCTCGCTCCGCATACACGGATTGATGCCGGAAAATCACGACCGTGCGTACACTTTTTCACGATCTACTTATACGAAGAGAGATAAATGTATAACGACGACCATTAAAAAATTCAATTACCGGAGGTTGTTATAATGCACCGCAGAAGTGCGCATTCAACCACGTCTTCTTTCCCCAGCGTGCTGGGCTTTTACAAATTGTGCTCATTTGCATTACGCAAAAAGGCGTTAACCGCGAATCTTGGCAGTCCGGAACTTTTTTATGACATGTAAATAAGCGAATACCGCGGGGGAAAAATAATGTTTACGAAATTATTTCGCTTCTTTTTCTTCCTTCGTAATTTCTTTACTAACCCCCTCCCCCTCCTCCTGCTCACTCTCTCTCTTTCTCTCTCTCTCTCTCTCTCTCTCTCTCTCCCTCCCTCCTCTCTCTCTATGTGAGGCAACTTCCTAATTGGATTTTTGCAGTCGAGGCCAATATTTTTTTTTATTCCCCGCACGAAGATTGACGTGGGGCGTGATCCGTGAATAAAAAAATCGAGCGGTTGATTCGCGCTTCGCTTTTTTTTCTCCTTTTTATTCTATTGCCGAAGGTTGCGGACGTCGTAGCGGAAGTTTCGATCGGTTCGCAAGGGGAATCGGAAATTGACGCGGTGGAAACCGATGACGATTGTCCATTCAATCCGTTTTGGGGTCGTGAATAGTTTCGGGATTGGTTGGTCGATGTCTCTGCACGTGGACTGCACTCGCGATCGATCTCAGGAGTTTCCGCATTACGGAAATTCCGCGTATGCACGTGAATGGCTAGGCGAGTGACCTACGTAAGGGTGTGTCGAAAAGTCGAAGTTTCATTCAACTCTTGTCCCTGCAAAAAAGATTTATCAGCGCACAAAAAATAGACTCCAGTTTTGGGGTCTCTAACTCCAAGTCCGAGTGGTAGCGCTTTATTTTTTTTTTCTCCAGTTGATTTGCACCGGAGTTCCTTCAACGTTGACGGCGTTAAAGTTTGCATCGATGCGATGCAACGAACATTAATTATTTCCGATCGGTCAATTTTTTTGGCCGACCCTGGCAGCGAAAATTGTTCAAACGTTTGTACGCCGTCACTTTGGGAATTTTCGCGATCTCAATTTTCAAAATAAAAGACTGAATAATGATAATAATAAAAGAAAATGAACGAAAAATAGCGTTGCGTTCCAACGATGCAAACTTCACCGTTGTCAAACTTGAAAAACTCAAGAACTCATTCGTATTTCTCCAGGTCCGGTTGGAGATTCTCACAGCTAACCTGCCACATCTCCAAGAGCTTCTCTTCCAATCCCAATATGATCATTTTCGCGCATACTTAACGGGATCTCATCCCATGTGACAGTTATATTTGTCGCTTTTTTGGATCTTTTTTATGAACCATTCTAACCCACTATCGTTGAACTTTTACACACATTTATGAACATTTTCACAGTCCCTCAGAATTGTATCGAACAAAAATGACGAGTTGAACCGACTTCGCACCGTTCGGAAGACACTCATGTGTGAAAAAAAGTTGGTTGTCAGCTGCCATGATTCCAGAGGGTCTTGCTCATCTGAAAT
>CAXFZQ010000236.1:22500-24104 GCA_964007375.1 Ophion obscuratus | reverse complement strand
TAAGGGTCCTAGAACAGAGCCTTGAGGGACACCGGAAAAAGTTTGAAGCCAATCAGAACAACAGCCCTGGTCATAACGCACAGCCTGCGATCTGCCGGACAAGTACGAGATAAACCAGTCAAGCACTTTGTCCGAAAAACCAATCCGCCGGAGCTTAGCAATTAGAAACGCATGAGCCACAACATCGAACGCCTTGCTGAAATCAAACAAGACTATAATAGTAATCTGTCCAACGTCAACCGCCTTCCGAATATCATGGCACAAACGCAGCAAGGCCGTTTGCGTGCTGAACCCCTTTCTATATCCAGATTGTCTAGGATCTAAGATGTTATACTGAGATAGGTAATTAGAGATTTGGGTATGAACGACACGTTCGAATAATTTTGATAGCTCGCAAAGATTTGCTATGGGTCTCGAGTCAGATGGAGATACGGGTGGGTTTTTCTTAAGTAATGGCCTTACATAAGCACGCTTCCAAGACTCAGGAAAATGACCATGTCTCAAGCACTGGTTGAAAATATATGCAAGATGTTGAGAGAGGGATCCGGCAGCCGAGACTATTCGAAAAAGTTGATAATCTATCCGGTCCAGTCGAGTGATGAGGGGACATGCATAATTTGATAAGTTTTAAAATATAATCCGGTGAAACTTCGGAAAATGTGAAGACTGTAGAAAGATGCGTTAGTTTATATAGTCTGAGATTAAAGAAATGGAAATCGACATTCAGGTTTTGATTTGATACAGCGACAAATGAGCTGTTCAATTTATCGGCAGTGAAGAAGCTTAGGGGGGTCGCAGTGTTCGCTTTAGCAAGTCCTATTCTGGTTAATTCTCTCCACAGACGTGCAGGTTCGCGAATACTTGATAGGCGTTGGTTGTAATAGTCGTTTTCAGCAGTACGCATATCAATAGTGAGTTTATTTCTGTACTGTCTATAGAGCGCCATACCAAGGATACTTCCTGATCTTCTGGCTATTTTGAAAAGAGAATTTCGAATGCTAATTCGCTGCTTGAGACTCTCAGTAAACCATGGTAGTTTGAGTTTAAGGACCTTGAAAGAGCGAAAAGGAGCGTACACATCCAAAGATTTTAAAACGGAGTCAGTTAACCTATCACAGAAACGATCAATATCAGAAATTAATAAATTCTCATTTAATTGAAAAGAGCAGTCAGCTGCAAGATTTGCAGCAACGGATGACGCGAATGGCTCCTTTTCAAACATTGCAAAATTACGACGTGTAATGGTGCGTTCGACTAACTTGGTGAATCATACTTAAAGTTTAGTTCTAACAAATCATGACCCGCAATAAACGGGGTATTGGACTTAGAAATCATCATAACTTTGTCGATAGCATCGATTATGAGCACATCGAGCAACGAGTCTGAGGTGGCAGTGTGATGTGTCGCATCCGTATTAACTATAAAAAGAGAGTTAGTTTGAACAAACTCACGAAGAGAGGTGAATTCAGGACAATTTTTAAGCAAGTTACAGTTTAGATCACCAGCTATGATGATGTTGCTGTAAGCAAAACGAAATCTATCTAAAGTCATCGAAAAATCATTAAATAATAATCCTTTAGGAGGTCTATATATGGAAGCAAAAA
>CAXFZQ010000236.1:0-17500 GCA_964007375.1 Ophion obscuratus | reverse complement strand
TTAGAGCAAAAAAAAAAACAAAAAAAAAACGGTCGGACTTTGAGAAAATTACGGTTTTTTCAAAAAAAACTAAAATATTTCATATATCTGGGATTCTGAAAATGTTTCATATTTTTTTTCGAAAACTACATTTAAAAACAAAAATTTTGAAAAAAAAAAAGTTCCCAAACGGTCAATTTTTGAAAAAGTTCTGGCAATTTAAAAATAAAAGAGCGGTTTTTTTTTAAAATTCATAACTTTTTTTGAGTCGGGAAAAAAAATTTGAAAAAATTCTGAAAAATAAACTTTCGGGGGGTAGAAAAAGATAGAAAATTTTCAGCGAAATCAAAGGGGGTCAGGTAAAAAATTTGTCGATTTGACATGGAATGACCCATATATAATAAATAGCAGCGGCCCTAGTACTGACCCCTGCGGTACCCCCCATGTTCATTGGAAATAATTTCAGACCATTCATTATTAAAATCGAACTTGTTGTGTTCTATTTCTTAAATATGTTCGGAACCAATCTAATACCTTTTCTCTAATCCCATATTGGTATAACTTGTCTAATAATATTTCCTTGTCTATGGTCTCAAAAGCTCGTCTTAGATCCATGAAGATTACTCCTACCAATTTTCCTTCACTAATTTCCATTTTCCATTCATCCACAATAGTTTGAATCGCCGTTTCACACGAATATTGCTTTCTAAATCCCGACTGATGCTCCGTTATAATGTCATTGGCTTCTAAATGTTTTTCAATTTGATTTTTCACTACTAATTCGAGCACTTTTTCGTACAGTGGCAACATATTAATTGGCCTGTACTGACTGGCTTTCTCCGCCTTGTTCATCTTTGAATCGGTATAATCGTGGAAGTTTTCCAGCTGTCCGGGCAACGTCCCTCCCTAAGCGACCCATTTATTATTTCTACATATTCCTCTTTTATTGCACTAAACGCCATTTTTAATACATCACTTGATATTCCTTCTTCTGTTCCCTTCTTTTTTGGGAGTTCCATCACAATCTTCTCTAGGTCCTTTATTTCAACAACATCAAATTTTCCCATTATTCTTTCCTCATCCATCCCAACGCCGTTAGAATCCTTCTTCTGTTTGGGCTCCCAGACGTATCTCGCTGTATTGAATTAACTATATTGTTTATACTTTGTACATAAAACACATTAAATTTATCAGCTATATTACCTCCCATCGTGTCATCCAATATCTCAAAGTCTATGTTTTCTACTTCCCGTGTACCCATTGGTCCTCCTTTAATTAATTCTTTTAATGTTTTCCACATTTTTGTCGGGTCCTTCTTATTGTCGTCTATCATCTTTTCATAATATTCCTTTTTCTTTTCTCTTATTAATTTAACCACCGTATTTCTTTCTATTTTAAATTTCTGCCACTTCTCCTCCAAGCCAGTGAAAACTGCTACTTTGTATGCCTCATCTCTTCTTCTCGCTGCTACTGTGATATCTTCCGAATACCATTTTTTCCCGTCCCAAACCCTTGGAATCTTGACTGTTCTTTTCGGTGCAAACGTATCGAGTGCATCCACTATGTTATCAACAAGCATTTTTGCTCGTTGGCTTGCATCTACCACTTCCATTTGTCTTGTGGTAGTGCTCAACATCCTTGAAAATTCCTTCGCATCGATTTTACTATAGTTTCTTGCTTTATATTCTCTGCACTCATTCTTTTTCGTCCTGTTACCTAATGTGACTTTTATCCATCCATGGTCCGTTATTTTTGGTTCATGCTCCACCTGAACTTGTACACTCATATTAGCAAATAATAAATCTATAATTGTTTGGCTATTTTGCGTTATTCTCGTTGGCTTATTAACATATTGCTTCATCCCTAGACTCATCATTCCTGTTATTAACTTCTTTTTATAGAACGTTTCTACTGTAACATCGATGTTAAAGTCACCTATTATCAAACAGTCTCCTTTTATTGTTAGTTCCTCAGTAATGTCTTCTATGTATCGTATAAAATCGGCATCCGACGCACTTGGTGAGTGATACACAACTGCGATCACTCCTTTATAATGTTCGTCCTTAACCTCTATTCCAGCACACCAACAGTTTGACTCTATTTTACTTATTGGTATCCTATCAAATTTAACACCGTCTCTGACGTATAAGATCACACCACCTGTGTTCCTATTCTCCGCATCACATCTGACTATACCGTATCCCGGTATATACACTTCACTGTTTTCTATTTCGGTCGTCACCCTGGTCTCTGATAACGCTATAATTGCAGGTTTCATTCTGTCCACTACTTGGTATCGTATTTCTTCCTTGTGTGCAATAAGACTTTGCGGCATTCGTATACCATAACGTTTCTTCCTGCTGTAGTTGCTAATCGTCCCAGCCTGCTCTCCTCTTCTCTTCTTGGATTGCTCTTTTATACGTAGGGCATTCCCGATCAGTGCGTCATGTTCCGTATTTATCTCTAGGTTGAATGCTCTGTTTTTGAACACACAGTTTATACACTTGTTTTCCGCCGCTGTACACTTACTCGCTTCGTGGTTTCCGGCACATTTATGACAGGTTTCCTCTCTTGTGCAGTTCTTTGCTATATGATAGTAGCCCCAACATTTGTAGCATCGCTTCACATTGATGTGGTTGTATACCGGACACTTTCTCCATCCCACGCTGATCTTGCCTTTCATCAATAGCTCTTGATGGGTTCCTTCATCGACTATCATTATTATTGAGCCTTCGTGTCTTCCTTCTTTGTTTATTCTTTTGACGATTTTCATTTCCCTTCCTTCAATTTCTTCCATTGCGTTCTGCTTCTTTATTGGTTCAACCAGCTCATCGTCTGCCAACTCTAATTCGTCCGTCTCCATGTTGACAATCTTAATTTTCGGTTTTTGTTGCATCGTTTCGGTGACTGAAACCTTCGCCCATTTTCTCCTGGACTATGGTCTTTAACTTTTCTGTTTCTTCTGTCGTTTCACAGCCCAAAATCACTGTTCCATTACTCCCTTTCTTTAACCTTGTTACTCCCACAGCCATGTTTTTTTATGTCGACCTTTTCTTTGATCGTCTTTTTTGTGGCCTCACTTTCTTGTTTTTCTTTAGGCTTGATAATTATGACCTTCTCTTTTTTCTTTTCTTTGACGGCTCCTGAATATGTTTTTGTTACTTCCCGTGCTGGACCTAAGACTCCTCCTTGCAGCATCCTCTTGATTTCTTCGATTTCGCTCTTCATACTTCCTAATTCTTCTTGAACTATTTCTTTAATAATAATCTTAACTTCTTTTCTTGCATGCAACTTCATCCTTTAAGTCTTTCACGGTTTTCACCAACCAGTCTATTTTTACTTCCATATTTGCTGACGCACTCATAACTCTCCTTGCGGTATTTGACCCAGTTGAACCGAATCGGTCTCTGTTGAAACTGCTGCTACCTGCCACGGGTGTCGAATTCTTCGGGGTTTCGTCAACTGGGAAGTTTTCGAGGGTGCCCTTACACTGCACTAATTCTCTGTTTTTATCGTACACCTTATGCTTATTCACACATCCCGGATGATAAAACAGTTTCGGACACGTCTTACATCGTACTGCCACGTTTTTGATCGCTTTTCTGCAACCTGAGCATCGATATTCATCGTACTCAGTCGTGGTATCCATTGTCAGTACGGTCGGTAATTGACCATCCCGCACTGCGTTATTCCGTATTGCGCGCTCTTACCGTGCCACCGTGGCAGCGGTAATGGTCGCCGTCACCTTTTTCGCGAATCAAACAATGTCAGTCCCAAGAAGGTTCACAGGCCCGCGATCCCGATGGGTATCAGAATCATCGATAGTTCAAATTGTTCACCACACAAAACTGATCACTTTGTTATAGTTTTTATTTTTGTTGCACACTTTTTTTCCACCAAAAAATTGACTCAATGACGGAGCGCATTTGACACACGTCTGAACTCCAACTCTGCGAGAGAGAGAGAGGACAGAGAGAGAGAGACAGAGAGAGAGAGAGACAGAGAGAGAGAGAGACAGAGAGAGAGAGAGAGACAGAGAGAGAGAGAGACAGAGAGAGAGAGAGACAGAGAGAGAGAGAGACAGAGAGAGAGAGAGACAGAGAGAGAGACAGAGAGAGAGAGACAGAGAGAGAGAGACAGAGAGAGAGAGACAGAGAGAGAGAGACAGAGAGAGAGAGACAGAGAGAGAGAGACAGAGAGAGAGAGAGACAGAGAGAGAGAGAGAGAGACAGAGAGAGAGAGAGAGAGACAGAGAGAGAGAGAGAGACAGAGAGAGAGAGAGAGAGACAGAGAGAGAGAGACAGAGAGAGAGAGACAGAGAGAGAGAGGACAGAGAGAGAGAGAGAGACAGAGAGAGAGAGAGACAGAGAGAGAGAGACAGAGGGAGAGAGACAGAGAGAGAGAGAGACAGAGAGAGAGAGACAGAGAGAGAGAGACAGAGAGAGAGAGAGAGAGAGACAGAGAGAGAGAGAGAGACAGAGAGAGAGAGAGAGACAGAGACAGAGAGAGAGAGAGAGACAGAGAGAGAGAGAGACAGAGAGAGAGAGGGAGAGAACAGAGAGAGAGAGACAGAGAGAGAGAGAGACCAGAGAGAGAGAGAGACAGAGCGAGAGAGAGAGAGAGAGAGACAGAGAGAGAGAGACAGAGAGAGAGAGACAGAGAGAGAGAGACAGAGAGAGAGAGACGAGAGAGACAGAGAGAGAGACAGAGAGAGAGAGACAGAGAGAGAGAGAGAGACAAGAGAGAGAGACAGAGAGAGAGACAGAGAGAGAGAGAGACAGAGAGAGAGAGAGACAGAGAGAGAGGCAGAGAGAGAGAGAGAGAGAGACAGAGAGAGAGGCAGAGAGAGAGAGAGAGAGACAGAGAGAGAGAGAGACAGAGAGAGAGAGAGACAGAGAGGAGAGAGAGACAGGGAGAGAGAGAGACAGAGAGAGAGAGAGACAGAGAGAGAGAGAGAGAGAGAGAGAGAGAGAGAGAGAGAGAGAGAGAGAGAGAGAGAGATTGATTGATTGATTGATTGATAAGTTTATTATGCCCCAGCAAGCTTTCGGGCAAATAGTGGTAAATAATAGATACAATATGAAATAGAATATGAAATATACATGATATAAAAATAGAATTCTAAGTGATACAGAGCAGTGGAAATGATGCAAAATACAGGTCGTAAGTCATATAAAGCAATAGAAATCATAAGTAATATAAAGCAACCGTTTGAAGGATACAAAATAATACAGTATAATGATGATCAAATAATAATAAAACAATAAGGTGTTAATACATAATAAAGCAAAATGATAATAAAATAATAATAATAATAACGCATGGTGCTAAATAAAAATAGAAATCGTAGGTAGTGCAAGGCAACCATTTAAAGGATACAAAAAATGCAAAATAATACTAATTAAGTAATAATACATAGTAATACAAAATTATAAGAAAATGATAATATAATAGAATAATGCATAATGCATAAAGCATACTGCTACATAATCCCAGTTATAATGATCCAAGATTAAGTTGAATATTTAAATGATCCGCATGCCGCAAGAGTGTACAGAACAATACAGCGAGTATAAGTATAAGTAACCGCGACCAAAATTATGTATACAAAGAAGTATGTGTGGACAAGATAAAGAAAAAAGAAAAGGAACTAAAGAATGAAAAGAAAAGTAAAATAAGATAGACTAAAATAAAATCAAACCAGAATAGAGTAAAAATAAAATAAGAACCAACTCGAAACCAAATCAAAGGTGAAAGGCGAAACCCAAATAAAACCAAAAATAAAACCAAACCAAAATGCCGCCAGTGCTGTCAACAACCATGCTCCGCATACTCGTTTGTAAATCACATTAATTTCTATCACATTGATTTCCATGAAGCCATGCTATGTTAAATTTCTGATACTCTGATCAATTCGGATCAAGGCAGATTAGAGAGTTCGCATTGAACTGAACTGAAGCGTAAATTACGACAATGCGTAGGGTCAGAAGCGAAGACGCAGGTGGAGAACGAGGTGTGACATTGGATAGCGTAGAGTAAGTTTACGGAGCAGGTTGTATCAAGTGGGGCAAGATGGTCAATCGGCATTACCCAGGTCGTCCTCAGATTTGACCTCGAAGCGTGGTTGTCCGTCAGCTTTCCTCGCGTAGATTTTGCCGTCTCTAGGCCACACATACTTGTAACCTGTAATTAATGCTCGAGCTTTAACACGCCGCAGTAACTTATACGTACATGCTGGTAGCATCTCGTTTAAGAAAATGTTGAAATCCCTTGCGGCCATGGGACAAGTCTCGAACACTTCAAACCATTTTAATTCGCGTTTTTCCCGCTTTTTGGCCAGGACGATATCTCTGACGGAATGAGAAGTTAAGGTAACAATGTACGAAATCCTAATATTGGTAGTCGGCTGGCCCACGGCACCAACCGGATTGATGGGGAGTTTGCGTACAGAGAGTATGTGACACGACAACTCAGGGATGCCGAGTACCTCGAACACTCTTTTTATAGATTCGGTCGGACTGATGTCGTCTCGAGATGGCATGCCAGAGAAGAAAAGTTCTCTTTTGGTTTCCAACGACATGGCATGAGAATTCGGATTTACGGAATGATTATCACGAGTGGCAGCATTCTCCGCCTTTAGAGATTAAACGGTGAGTTCAAGCTCGGAAAGGCGAAGAGCGTGTGCTGAAACGGCAGCATCAATAGTCGAAATTTTCATGATTAAGGCGATGTGCCACATGCCTCCGACCGCTTCGAAATTTTGACAAAAGAATTCTCCCAAACGGAACAACCGATTGGAATGAAATTTGTTGTGTGCATGCAGGATACTTGCTCCGAGGGGATGACGCCCTCCGTTGTCCAAAATTTCCAAAAAAAATTTACAGTTTGCGGTTACCCTGCGAAAAATGGTGAATTATTAACCATTGCATCGCATTTTCGGTAATTTTCTGAGCGTCATCCTCTGGACCGTGAAAAAGCACACATTTTAAGCTTTGTTTCACCTGTTTTCATGAACAAATGGCGGAGATAAAGCATTTTGAAATTTTTACATAAATGTAGCAAAAATGTACCAACAAAGCTCAATATATCAGTTACCGGAGCGAGCGCTCAGTTCATCCGTATTCTCACTGGCGGCGCGCAGCTCGCTTCGTTCTGTTTGTACCGACCGCGCTCGCCTCCTTTCGGAACAATTTATTTTTTGACAGGTCAAAAGCAGGACCTATAACCTCGCACATTCGTTCGAAGTATATTTCATCACACGATGTGTGTGATAGAGTGTAATAAATGTGAATAGTGTGTCATAGAGTGGAGTTTATTTTCGTCGCGTTTTGGTGAGTTTTTTTTGCTGTGAAGAGAGCCTCAGGACGCCGGCACACCACTGACGAGAAATCCCGACGAAACAATAATCGACAATAAATAAATAAATAAATAAACCGCCGCGGCCGATTACACGAAGAAGATCGAGGAACATAATAACAGCGAGAAGCCGAAGGAGAAAACGCTGGACGTCAAGGTACGTACGTACTATAACCTCATAACCTCAATTTATGTACTTCGTCATTTGCCACGATCTTCCATCGCATTGTTTTCTCGCTCACCTATGTGTCAAACAGCCAACGGCTCCGGTGCAAGAAATTCAAGCTTATTTGCTCTTCGCAAAAATACCGCGTTATTTATTCGTGAAAAATCGCAGATAGCATATTTTCCGATGATCCGTAGCCATTTCCATTACCCCTTGAAATCCTCGATTTCCTGATCAGTGTGCGACCAAAATAAGGCACAAAAGTTCAACACCCTTTGCCTACGAACGCAAAACTGTCACGTCTCAAACACGGTTGATTTGTGGACCTGTGGCTATTCCTCGATACCTTCACCCTGATGGCCGAGAGTACTATTGGTATGGCGTATAAAGATAAAAGACCCTCGGTATACCTGTATGGTAGTATACCGCTACACGCAAATGTACATGTTACTAGTATGGTACTGGCATACTGTGCAATAGTAAAATATACTGGTTCCGTATCCTCACCATACTAGTACTCGTACCCATAGCGTATACATATACATGCTAGGTACGGTACCTGGGCTAGCATGTAGAAACCAGAACTAATGTAATGTCGGATTTACCATCTAGATGGACCGTCGGATTTATCAAGGGCAGCAAGAACGCACTGTCGAGGATGAGAAACCATGTCACTCGTTGCGGCCACGGTATAGAGTCCCAGTGTCGGCGAGGATATCACCGCTGTCTCCAATCTCTCCGAGAGCATCTCACCATAGATCGCACCACCAATCTGTGCAAGGCCTTTCGCTTACGTATGTACGTTTTAGAACAAAGGGCGAGGACCATTGCATCTCAATGGTTACGGCTACCATCATCTCATACTTAGAGTCGACGAGTCTAAACCTCCAGACCAACAGCATTGAATGGTCAACGGTTGAATGCGTTAAGGTAGAACAAGCGTGCGCTTTTGATTTTTATAGATTTTGTTTAAGTTTTAACCAGATATTGTTCGTATCATTATGCATGTTTCAGTGAAATGTTAGATCAGTCGACTATTTCGATTCGGAAATTATTGATTTAAAAATTGCAACATTTAATACTGTACGGTCTGCATTGAAAGGCCATAGCCGGGTAAGTAGGGAAAAATTGCCCCCGCATTTTTTCCAGCGAAATTTGGAGTATATTGGAGGTATAAAAAAAGAGGAGTATATTGGAGGTATAAAAAAAAAACAAATTTTCTGAAAATTTCATGCCCGTCAACGCAATGGTTTTAGAAAAAAGATTTTTTTTTTACATATCAAAAAAAAGATTTTTTTCCGGAAACGGTACAGTGGATCGATTTGATTTTTGTTTGGTACTTGTTCTGATCAAACGTGTTACGAAATAAAATTATAGAACATCTTGCGAAAGATTAAGGTTTGAAAAAAAATAATGTTCCTTGTTTTATTATTTTTTACTATAATCCACTTACGGTACAATAGCGAAAAATGTTTCATATAATCTTTGGGCACCTTATTAAATTATATAATTTCTTCAAAATGATCGGTTTGGTACGCCACAGTGAAAAAAAAGAAACACACTTTATTGATATATTTTAGTTATATAGATATATAACTAAAATATATCAATAAAGTCTGTTACTTTTTTTGTCACTGTGGCGTACTAAACCGATCATTTCGAAAAAAATATATAATCTAATAAGGTGCCCAAAGATTATATGAAAAAAAATCGTTATTGTACCCCAAGTGGATTATAGTAAAAAAAATAAAACAAGGAACATTATTTTTTTAAACCTTAATCTTTCGCAAGATATTCTATAATTTTATTTCGTAACATGTTTGATCGTATCAAGTACCAAAAAAAATCGAATCGATCCACTGAAGCGTTTCCGGAATTTTTATTTTTTTTATTAAAAAAAAATTCATTTTTCCAAAACCATTACGTTGACGGGGATGCAATTTTCAGAAAAGGCCATAGCCGGGTAAGTAGGGAAAAATTGCCCCCGCATTTTCTCCAGCGAAATTAGGAGTATATTCTGAGGTATAAAAAAAAACATATTTTCTAAAAATGTCATCCCCGTCAACGCAATGGTTTCGGAATTTTTTTTTTATAAAGAATAACAACAATTCCGGAAACGCTTCAGCGGATCGATTCGATTTTTTTTGGTACTTGTTACGACCAAACGTGTTACGAAATAAAATTATAGAACATCTTGCGAAAGATTAAAGTTTAAAAAAAATAACATTCCTCGTTTTATTTATTTTTACTATAATCCACTTGGGGTACAATAACGAAATTTTTTCATATAATCTTTGGGCACCTTATTAGATTATATAATTTTTTCAAAATGATCGGTTTGGTACCCCACAGTGAAAAAAAAAAACAGACTTTATTGATATATTTTAGTTATATATCTATATAACTAAAATATATCAGTAAAGTGTGTTTCTTTTTTTTCACTGTGGCGTACCAAGCCGATCATTTAGTCACATATCACACTTTATTCATATATTTTAGTTACATATCTATATAACTAGAATATATCAATGAAGTGTGTTTCCTTTTTTTCACTTTGGCGTACCAAACCGATCATTTTGAAAAAAAATTATATAATCTAATAAGGTACCCAAAGATTGTATGAAAAAATTTTCGCTATTGTACCCCAAGTGGATTATAGTAAAAAATAATAAAACAAGGAACATTATTTTTTTCAAACCGTAATCTTTCGCAAGATGTTCTATAATTTTATTTCTTAACACGTTTGATCGGAACAAGTACCAAAAAAAAATCAAATCGATCCACTGTCCGTTTCCGGAATTTTTTTTTGATATTTAAAAAAAAATCATTTTTCCAAAACCATTGCGTTGACGGGCATAAAATCTTCAGAATTTTTCTTTTTTTTTATACTTCAGAATATACTCCAAATTTCGCTGGAAAAAATGCGGGGCCAATTTTTCCCTAGTTACCCGGCTATGGCCTTTAGACAGAGTAATTTTCCGTGAAAAATATTTGTCCTCTATAAAAAGACAAATAACATAAACAATATAAAATATTAATGTTTAGAACGCAAATCTTTTTCTTCACGCTAAAAGTGTTCAACTTGAGGAACACAATAATTAACTTTTTTCTCGAAATATTGAACAATACTGTTCTGCGGTGTTGCATAATGTCTTCTTATTATAGAGGATAAATATTTTTAACCGAGAGTTATTCTGTCGTTACTGAACGTCTTTAGCAAAACTGATTAGTAAAGACAATTCAAACTTTTTCACGCGTTCCCTCACTAGTTTACTATCTAAGCATATTTTTTTTTTCATAATTCATAAACACAATAGAATGGTACGCCGAATTAAGTGACCTGACTTTCGGCCAATGCAGACCCTGTAGGGTTAAAAGTTGCTATTCAAAAATCCATTATCTCCCAATATAAATGGTCAACTGTTCTGAAATTTAACTCAAACTTGCATGATAATATGAACAATGTGTGGTTAAAATTTGAACAAAATCGATAGAAATCAAGAGCGCACGCTCGTTTTACCATAAGGGCTGTAAACGTCCAAAATTGAGTGATATTTCGCGATTTTTTTTTTGCGGAAGGACAAATGAGAGAATATTAATATTCAAGGATGTAATAAGTCATATCTTTAAGTGAACAAAATGAAATTTATATTAAAAATTATGCCGAAAGGTGACGCTGGAGCCATTCTGGCGAGGCATGTTGAATTTGAGACGCTCTGCGGCACGCAGTATAGCTGACGCAAATTTGATTTTAGAATAAAATCAAAAAATTTCTATTAATTTACACGAGTATAGCTAGAGAAATACGTAGAGAATTGTGACAATGTTATTTTTTGTGTAATTGGCAATCATTAAACCAAAAACTTAATTTTCGATAGAAAAAAAGGACAATCATTTGGTAATAACTAATGTTATAACTAACTCATAGAAAATCCCGTACTTATTTCTCTTCGGAATGTTATTTTAAACATGTACCCAAAATTGGGAGTGAAAATGTTGAAAATTGTTGGAGTTATGCTGCGTGCCGTTTTGAGAAAAACGGTCGATGTCTCGCACACGGGCCAGCCACTGCCACCGCAGACCCATACTGGCCTGCGGACCTTGTTTTACAGGTACCAAACTTTTCTCCCCTTATTATAGATGGTTCAAAGCATCTTTTAAGTCAAGTAAAATAAAAAGAATTTTTTTTAATTCCACAGTGTGACCCCTTAGATCGGAGTACACGGTGACGATTGTTGGTCGCATCTCTTTGAACGAGGCGCGACCAACAATCTTGAAAAATGGTTGGAGGATTATTGTAAGCAAAGGTTGCCGAAATATCAATAAGGATTTCACAAATTTTTATTTTTATTGCGTTCCAAGGATGCAAACTTCAACCTCATACCCTCTCCGTGGAACGCAGTAGAACTATCGTAAATTTAATCGTGGAACTAAGAGTAAAATATTTTCGTTTATTACGTTCGTTTTAGCAGTCAAATGAGGGGAAACTTCAAAATAATTAAAGAAAAGAGACGAGTTAAAAAAAGGTCGTGTTTTGACCCATACTGTTTATATACGACTCCAAAAATTAAAAGAACAAAATTTCTTCATTTTTTAGCGTTTTTTAAGCGCTGTGTCTATGTGAAAAATTGTCGCATCGAGATGAAAAAAGCCTTTTGAAGCTTCAAGATGATAGTTTCGAGATCTTTTGGCAAAAAAATTGTGATTTACGGGTATCGCGCAATCATAAGAAATACCGGCAGAGAAAAATTCCAAATTTATTTCTATTTTTCAGGGGTCATCGGACTAAGGAATTTAGTTTCAGTTAACTCAATGTATAGGTTAGTTAGCTTGTTTATTCTGCTTTAATTTGCTTTTTGTCTCTCTACGTCAATTTTTCTGCTGAGATATCCGACTTCGAATGAAAAAAGATCCTTTTATCTTTGATTATCGATATCTAAGCAACCAATTATCGCAACGGGAATTAGAGGGCAGCTTTGAAAAGTCGAATAAATTTTCTGCCAGCCCCTCCCGTTGATTTTTGTGATTTTTTTCTTCACCCTTAACCGTTATTTGGTGAAGGACAAAAAATTACTTTTTCTGTATTTTAAATAAATCTACCACTACGTTACAAATATTGATGCAAAAACTAATGTTGCCGCGTTTTTTTTCCAGCTCGATTTACTTCCAATACGCCTGTTAGTCTGCAAATTGATTCATCGAACCGTTCTCTATCAAAAGTTAATTGAAGTTTGACAAAACAATTGAAGGAACAAATGTATTATTCCTAAACATCTTGTAATCATCATCAAAATAAAAATACTAATTTTCTTCGACTTTTTTCACAACTTGGCACTAGTTGCTTGTCAGATATAAGAAAAAATTCGAGAGATTAATATTTTTTTTTATTTGTAAAATATTTCAGGAAAAAATACTGACTCATTTTTTACACGATTCGGCCTTTGCGCACTTTGATTTCACTCATCTTTAATCGCATCAATTAAAGTTGATACTCTCAAGCTGTATTTAATAGTCGATCTGAGAACATTTATGCAATTAATTCTCAATATTTTCTACGAAGGTTATTAGGGTTATGGAAAACAATCTTTTTTTCAAAACTAGGCATGATCAAAAATTGAAAAGAAAAATGAGAGTTTACAAAAACATTAGATTCATTTTTTTTTACCGAAACATAGAAAAAATTTACCAAAAAACGATTAGTTTTTGAAAAAAATTATTCATTGGTTTTTCCTTCCAAACAAGAGATCATTTTTGAAAAAAGTGTTTTTTGTATCCCTGATAACCTTCGCAGAAAATATCTACAGTTAATGGCATACAAGTTCTCAGATCGACTAGTGAATACTGCTTGGGGGGGATCAACTTTTAATCAATGCAATTAAAGATGAGTGAAATTATGGTGCGCAAAAGCCGAAGCGTGGCAACAACGAGTCATCATTGTTTCCTGAAAAATGTTACAAATTTAAACAGAGTACAATTTTTTTTAATTTCTCAATTTTTTTTCTTAAATTTAACAAGCAACTACTGCAAAATTATAAAAATAGTCGAAGAAAATGGGTGTTTTCATTTTGATCATGATTACACGATGTTTAGGAACACTTATTCCTTTAATTCTTTTGTAAAACTTGGATCGATCGGTTCGGAAAAACGGGTCGATGGATCAATTTGAAAATTTACACGTCTATTGGGGGTACATTAAGCTGAAAAATAAACGTGGCGACATTAGTCTTTCTACCAATATTTGTAATGGAGTAGTAAATTTGCTGAAAAACCATAAAATGTCATTTTTTGTCCTATTTTTCAAACTACTGTTAATGGTGAAAACATGATTTTTTTCTCAAATATCAACGAAAGGGTCTTGTACGAAATTGATTCAAGTTTTTAAAGCTGCCCAATAATTTCCTGTGTGATCATTGGTTGCTGTGATATCATTGATCAAACACGAAAGGAACTTGTTTTATTATAAGTTGGATATGTCAGCAAAAAGTTGACATAGAGAGACCACAAAAAAACCAAATTGAAACTGAATAAACAAGCTAACGGACCTATGCATTGATTTAACTGTGAAAAATCCCTTGAAAAAATAAAATTGGAAAAATAATTTTCTCGCTATCTCTTATAATTGCGCGATAACCGTACCTCACAAAATTATTTTGCCAAAAGATCTCAAACTAGAAACTTAAAGCTTAATAATGTTTTTCTTTTTCATCTTGATATGACTATTTTGAACGTTGATACAGCTTTTCAAAAACACTTTAAAAAATGAAGAAATTTTCTGTTTCTTTAATTTTCTGGGGTTGGGTATAAAAAGTGATATATTTTTTACAATTTTCAGTCAATCGAAAAAAAGCGCTCGTCCTTGACTGTTAAAGCAATCTAAGAAACTACAGTTAAAATTTCAAGTCGATTGGTCGAACATTGTTTGAGTTTTGCTCCGTCCCGATATCGAAAACATGGTTTGGAAAAAAACATGTTTGAAGTCAACGGTTTCAAAGACGCTACAGCTGAACAAGTTTTTTTTCCCCGTAATCTAATGCCACCTATTGGTCGAAAATAAAACTATTTTTAATCGATGACTTTGTCCCCACAATAGGCTTACAAGAAATGAGAACTGCGCCTACCGACATGAGACAAGGCCAAAGACGGTTTTCAGCGGCGGAGACTTCCTTAAAAAATAGCTCGAAAACCACTTTATAGTGGTTTTATTCAGCTACAAAGGAATATGCATCATATTTTTTAAGGTCCCAAGGATTTCTTAAAAGTGTTTCAAACAAAATGATTTTTGTAAAATTTTACACCGATGACCTCTAAACAATTCGCGATAGTAAAATTTTACCGGTCTTCTGTAGAGCGAGACTTTTCCGATCGTCATTGCTAGAAAATTCGATCCTTGGAGAAACCTGCCGAAGATGAATTCCGGCAGAGAGAAAAAAATGCTAAACGTATTTTTTTTTAGCATAATTAGTAACAATTTAGTAATAATAAAATTTTACCACTCTTTCGCAGAGTGAGACCCGGTCGATCTCGTTCGCTCGCGAATTTGGTCGGCCGCGGACAACCTGCCGAAGTAAGCCATGGCAGAGAAAAAAAATGCCGATCGCAATTGTTTAAACAAAGAACATTGTACATTTTTTTCAGTTGCCAAGGATTTTTTAAAAGTGCTTCTAACAAAACGATTTTTCGAAAATTTTACACCGATGACCTCTAAACAATTCGCGATAGTGAAATTTTACCGCTCTTCTGTAGAGCGAGACTTCTCTGATCGTCATTGCTAGAAAATTCGATCCTTGGAGAAACCTGCCGAAGATGAATTCGGGCAGAGAGAAAAAAATGCTAAACGTTTTTTTTTTTAGCATAATTAGTAATAATTTAGTAATAATAAAATTTTACCACTTTTTCGCAAAGTGAGACCCGGTCGATCTCGTTCACTCGCGAATTAGGTCGACCGCGGACAATCTGCCGAAGTAAGCCATGGCAGAGAAAAAAATGCCGATCGCAATTGTTTAAATAAAGAGCATTGTAAATTTTTTTAAGTTTCCAAGGATTTTTTAAAAGTGCTTCCAACAAAACGATTTTTTGAAAATTTTACACCGATGAACTCTAAACAATTTGCGATAGTAAAATTTTACCTCTCTTCTGTAGAGCGAGACTTCTCCGATCGTCATTGCTAGAAAATTCGATCCTTGGAGAAACCTGCCGAAGATGAATTCCGGCAGAGAGAAAAAATGCTAAACGTATTTTTTTTGCAGTAACAATAAAATTTTACCACTCTTTCGCAGAGTGAGACCCGGTCGATTTCGTTCGCTCGCGAATTTGGTCGGCCGCAGACAACCTGCCGAAGATAAGCCATGGCAGAAAAAAAATGCCGATTGCAATTGTTTAAACAAAGAACATTGTAAAATTTTACAACTCTTTTGTAGAATGAGTCTCGAGCGATCTCGGTCGTGACTCGAGATTTTAGCAGAGATCGAATTCGTCGATGATGAGCGACATCGAGATGCCAAATAGTCTTCGAGCTTATTTGTTTAAATTTATTAAAAATGAGTGGAGAAATGCTAGCACCCTTCTACCATACGAGTCTCTAGCAAACCCTGTTTGCTAGAAAGTTCAACCATAAAGAAATTTCCACCGATGACCGCCGTCAACAAAAAAATCGATTCGAGGGCATTTGTTTAAACAATGCGCGATTGCAAAATTTCACCGCTCTTTCGCAGAGCGAGGCTAGCGATCTTGATTGTTTGAGAAGCTGACCAGCAAAAATGCTGCCAAATATGAACCCTGGCAGAGATAAAATGCTGAACGCATTTGTTTAAATAATGAGCATTGCAAAATTTTACCACTCTTTTTTAGAGTGTGTTTTGAGCAATTTCGGTCGCTCGAAATTTTGGCAGGGATCGAAATCGTTAACGACGAATTAAAAAAGTATGGCGAAATGCCTGAGTCTTTTGGTTGTCGCCGGCATCGAAAAAAATCGATTTAATAGCTGCATATACAATGTAAAATGCAACAAAGTTTCACCGCTCTCCTGCCGAGCGAGCGCATGCTTCCAATACAAGCGTAGCGTGGTCGCTACGCATAGTTGTGTGAATTGTGTGACACGCACATAGATGTAAGGTGCTTGTGTACGACCGAACGGCGTGCGAGAACGGATTCGTTCTTTCTGCAACGCGGGCGGCGTAGCAAACACACACACACACACACACACACGCGCGCTCAGCGATCGTCGTCTATTTGGCTTCGACTCTTCGTCCCAGTGCGAAGCATCGAGACCGAATTCGCGATCGCTGCGCTGTCCGTCGGTAGCGACTCGTAGCTAAAAACTACGTGATCTGCGCTACCGATGTAACGAGAGGCCGCGTCGAAATTTTCTGGCGTGTGGCACATGGCCTTAAAGAACGAAGTTGAGCGTTGGTCTGGTCTTGACTATGACTGAAGGCCGTAATTTTTGCGTCTATCTGCTCATGTAAGGCTATTAATTTAGCGAGAGATTCATCTAAGTTATGATGCACGGCAGATGGAGAATTTGAAAAAGATACATCACGATCACCTGATGCGGATGACATATTTAGGTTAAGACGACTCCGTGTCGGTGAAGATTGGCTGAGACTCGAACAGTCTGATGATGATGCTAGGTTATGTAGACAGCAGTCCCGCACCGATTTTGACTGGAGATGAACTCTAGCACATCCGGGATGGAAGGCCAATTCACACCCAATGCACTTATTGGATGCACCGGCGATAGCTTGCTGCACTTAGCACACGAGTTTTCCATTTGGAGAAAACGATCGATAAATTAGTCGATGTGTCAGATACGAAGATTCACGCGACGACGAACTTGATCGACGAACGGTAGAGCATGGCGCGCATGCGCAAGAGTTTCACTGTGAGACGCTGCTGACAATATGGGGCGCATGCGCAGGGCGATGATTTCAGGGCCTCGACTAGCAAGAACCAACAAGCGAAATCATGGCGACGAGATGGCGAAAAAGACGAAAGTGAAAC
>CAXFZQ010000235.1:0-42718 GCA_964007375.1 Ophion obscuratus | reverse complement strand
CACTGAGGCACCTCCAAAAACCTTCTCAAAATCCTTACCATCATTCCCGGCACATAAATGGTAAATCGTCCTTCAGGAGGCTACGGGAACCCCGCACTATCACACGGCAAGAATATTCGCCGCTCAACCTCGTTTTTCTCAGAATCCGCGTGAGCGATTTCCAGAAAACAAAAGCTTTCGTAAAAATCACGAAACGTTTCAGTATATCAGTTGAAATGTAATGGCAAACGCGAGCAATTTTTTCACGATGATGATGCTCCATTTTTCAAGCACTGTGTTAATTTCGCACTCTACTTTAGTCGTAGTCAACGAAGCTAGTGGTTGATAAAGACTGTGGTTAGTGCTACATCCTCTGCGAGGAGACGTTCAGATTTAGGTTACCGATTTCTTACATGAGGGATAGGGAGGGGATAGTAGTACAATACATGAAGTTTTGAAGTCTAATACGTTGTATTAAAAAAGTTGATAGAATTACTGCTCTGGAAATCTTTCGTATTTACAATGAAGCACGGTGCTCGCTCAACAAGACGACTTTATTTGAAAACTTCTATAAAAAAACTCAATAAAATCTCGAAATCACCTCCAACCAGTCAGCCCTTTTTACCGACACTCCCCATAAGAGATGTACCATTCAATTTTTGGTCCCATATGAGCGATGTTCGGAAGGTAACTACACGTTACGGGGAGAAGGTCGTTATGGATTTGAATGACGAATGTACAATCTTTCTACCGATCCACATATCGGATGTTCTCAACAACGATCTGGAATTTTATGGAGCAATCGAGAAGCTAGCTAATCTTGAACGTTTACGCGTTAAAGTTTTAACTGGAGG
The DNA here is from genome assembly GCA_964007375.1 of Ophion obscuratus. Lineage (NCBI taxonomy): Eukaryota > Metazoa > Arthropoda > Insecta > Hymenoptera > Ichneumonidae > Ophion > Ophion obscuratus. The sequence goes on along the minus strand of CAXFZQ010000235.1, from coordinate 41,885 downwards.
TATTAAAGGCAACCATTGCGTTTTTGAGGAAATTTCTGGAAAGACCAAATCTGGATACGAGAGCAATGGTGATAATGATAATTACAATTCTGACGATGCTTCAAATGAGGGCATTGAAAAATCGATGGTGAATAAAAAAAGGGGTGGTGGTAATGACGACGATAATGACGACGACGACGACGACAACGACGCCAACAACAACGGCGACGATGACGTCAACGATGATGATGTCGGTGATGGCAATTCGAATAAGAAGAGCATGAAAAAAAATCATAAGAAATTGAAGGGTTCGATTGATTCTTCATCTACGAAGGAGTTGGCAAAAAAGAAGGGATAGTACTAAAAATGTTCAGGTAAATATTTTTTATATATTTTTACACAATAAAACCGATATTTTCAGTAAATCATTATTGTAAAAATATGATTTCCAGGTGAAGGATTCAAACTCATGCTCTCAAATGAGAACTAGAGCTCACAACTAACGCTCCAACCGCTGCACTGGTCTATGCATCGAGAACCACTCTTATTGTAGTGCATATGCTCAGTGGAAACTGTAATTTCAATACTATATTCTACGCTATCCTACATTACTGCGCATTATATGTAACATGATTCATTACTGCGGATTATATATAGTATTGTATATCTTATCGTAGCACACATACTCGGTGTAATGTTGAATTTTAATACTATATTCTACACTATCCCCCATTCCTGCACTATCCCCCACTCAACATGATTCATTACTGCGCATTATATGTAGCATGATTCATTACTGCGCATTATATGTAACATGATTCATTACTGTGTATTATATGTAATAAACATGTGTGGGGGAAATGATATAAAATGCATTCAACGTTTGATTAAGGGAGCTTTCCAGTGTGAAATTTTCAAAAAATCGATTTTTTTTTGCTTTATCGAATAGTATACACTCTTCCGAATATTCCCTGAAATTTTCATGCCGAAATTCAGATTATTTCGGTTACTGTACAGCATTTCTTGGAAGAAGGCAACGGAGCGCTACAGCTGCCGCGTCGGCCGTCTGCCCGTGCGACCGTTATTTCTATTGTCTCGTTCCTACCTGCTCGTGTACCTTCCAACGTGAGTCCGGTTCGTCTTTCAGTTCGGTTTCGACATTCAAAATGGATAGATCTACGAAAGAGAAATGTGCGTGGCAGGATAGAAAAGGCTCGAGAAGCGGACATCCGCGAAATGAACGAAAAAGATCCGCGGGTTTCAAGGGAACAAATCGACACGATATCGAAACGGATCTAACGTTTGCGAGCACTTCGGCAGCAAAAATCTTGAAAAAGAGTCCAGAGTTTGAAGTCCGAATCGATCAAACGTTTAGCTATGTGATTTTGGAGTTCTTTTTGGTTTTCGGCGCTCTTCAGGAACTGTTGAAGTGCAAAAAGTGTAATAGCGACGTGAAGTTTTTTAAAAAATCGATTCGCGGATTGGGCTTTAAAATTTGTGTTCAGTGTTCGTGTCCAGATCCGGCCGAGATAGATTCTTGTCCTTTGATAAAAAATGCTTATGAAATCAATCGTCGTTTCTGCTTTGTCATGCGATTGGTCGGCATCGGCATAAATGGCATTAGAAATTTTATCGCCTTGATGGATTTAACTGCAAACTTCAATAATAACACCTATTATGGAATCGTGAAAATCCTGCAGATTGCAGCGAAATCAATATACGAGGCCGTCGTGAAAAAAGCAGGTACCGAAGAGAAGGAAAAAACTTTGGAAGCAGAAAATCGGGGCGATATTCTGACGGTGTCCGGTGATGGATCGTGGTCGAAACGCGGTTTCACGTCGTGCATGGGTATCGTGTCCGTGATTGGAAAATATACCAACAAAGTTTTGGATGTTGCTGTTAAATCAAGCTTCTGCAAGGCTTGTGCATTCTGGAAAGGACAAAAGGGAACACCCGAGTACGAGGCGTGGTTTGAGACGCATGAATCCGAATGCAACGTCAATCACGAAGGCAGCGCGGGAAAAATGGAAGTCGACGGTATAATCGAAATATTCAAGAGATCAGAAGAATTGCACAACGCGAAATACGGTTTCTATATAGGAGACGGCGATACAAAAACATTCAAGATGTTATTAGAAGCCAAGCCGTACGGTGACGATTTGACAGTAAAAAAAAGGAATGCGTTTTGCACGTGAAAAAGCGAGTATATAAAAGGGGAAACGAAGCAAGAAAAATGTTAGTTGAACTCAAAAAGGCCAAAAAGCAAATCGAAGACAAAGCAATGGAGAGTGAACCGAAAAAGAAGGATCTCGTTCGAGTACTCCGAAAACTAAAAAAAATCAAACAAAAAAAACTGCTGTTGAACCGAAAAGAGCGCAATTGACGTTAAAATTATTGACAAATCTCTCCGAATATTATGGCTTGGCAGTTCGTCGAAATTCCAATTCCGTGGAAAATATGAGGAAAGCCATATGGGCTACATTTCATCACAAAAGCTCAACTGATGAAAATCCTCAGCATGAGTATTGCCCTCCGGGAGAAGATTCGTGGTGCGAATGGCGCAAGACCGAGGCCACAGGAGAGGAGTACACCCATCCACCAGCACTCGACGAAGACGTACAACAAGTTTTAAAGCCGATTTACGATGATCTAACAACGGAGGATCTCTTAGAACGATGTACGGGCGCGAACACTCAAAACAATAACGAGAGCTTCAATCACTGTGTGTGGCAACTAGCCCCAAAGCACGTATTCTGCGGCAAGCAGATAGTAGAAATCGCTACGCAGTGTGCTGTGTGCACCTTCAATGAAGGTTACGACCCAATTTTAAAAATTTTGGAGACGATGGGATGCACGATAGGGCCGAGCGCCGCAGATTTCGCCGCTAAGTACAAGAATGCGCGCATCACCCAAGCAAACCGCCGGGCGTCCCTGGATAGCAAAGAGGCGAGGACAGCTCGTCGGACTGAACAATCCATTGAGCACGATCTTTTCGAAGAAGCAGAAGGGATATTGTATGGACCTGGCATCGCTGATTGACCGTAAGTAAACGATTTACCTAAAATTTCCTCACTTGAAACTTTGAACGCGTTTTTCTCGAAACAGCATTTTTCAAAACGGTGTCCAACTTGGAGGGCAGAGTTTTAAAGCTATCGAGTTGAATTTTTTACACAATATTCTTAACGTCATTGTTTATCGTGCTATGGAAGCTTTTTTTTGACATCTTCCTATTTTTTTGTAAAAAAAAACTGCCAAAAAAAATGCTAAAATCGATACTTTTTGTTCAAACCGGCGCCATTTTTGCAAAAAAAAAAAAAAAGCCTCCATAGCACGAAAGCCAATTATATACCGATCAATAATCTTTTTGTGTTTTTTGTTTCAGATCAAAATTGTGACCCCCAACGTGGACACCACATCCAAGTGCATTTTCTGCAACAATTGTTTCATCATTTTTATAGATATTAATTAATAAATAAATCGATCTTTAAAAAATTGTTTTGTATTCTTCAATACCCAATTAATATACAAAAAAAACCAGACCGATTAGATTATTTTTTCTTTAAAAAAAAAATCGCGCAAAACAGCGATTTTTCGGGCTGTCACACTGGAAAGCTCCCTTAAATTACTCAGTACATCAACTGATTGCATTGTCGGAGTGGAAATAAAAAAGATCGGGATTCAATACCGCAAATATGCGTTTACTACGTTGTTGATTCATTATCAACACAATCCTATTCGGGAATAACGCATTTCCTCACGAAACGATTGATTACCTGTATCGATATGGATACTTAGATCGTCACGACACGAGTATCAATATATATTCAACGATAAACAAGGCTGAAATTAGTGAAGCATTGAGAACATTTCAAGACATTTGGAATCTACCAACCGATGGGCAGATGAATCCAGAAACGTGGGATCTTATGCATCGTCCACGATGTGAGAACATGGATCAGCTTTCGGATTACATCACATCCGAACGCGTAAGGTGGCATAAACAAACTTTAAATTGGTTCCTTCCTACGAACAGTGCTCAATCGCGAATGGTAGTGAGGGAAGCTATTAAAAAATGGTCTAGCATATGTGGACTAACTTTTAAATGCGTATTTCGAAAATCGCAGGCTGAACTGACTTTATCATTGGGAGAGACATTAAATCATTAACACATTTCTTCAGGAGAACTATGCGACTATCCATTAGGTAAAGGTTTATTAGGACAAGCATTTTATCCTAGAGAACCAAATATTGTGAGAGAAATTCATTTCGCGAAAGACGTCAATTGGGATATGGGATCAAAGATGACGACGGATTTGTCGAGAATTAGTTTTCTGTGGGTAGCATTACATGAAATTGGCCATTCGTTGGGTTTACCACATTCGTCCTATACAAATTCCATCATGACACTATTTTGGCCTGAACATTGGAACAACTCATACTTTTTCAATGAAAATGATATAGATGCAATTCGATGTTTATACCCTCAACAATCAACGACTACCGTCGCCACAATCGTTCCAAAACGAGTTACGACACCAACGACTACTGTCACCACCAACGCCATCAGAAAACAACGTGCGACTACTACCATGAGCACCACAAAGATTATACCCATGGAAAAAGCGATTACATTTTCGAATGGTATTCGAAATGAATACCATTCGAAATATGAATACTCACCAAAAAATGAAATGAGGAGTAACAAAAAACAAGGTTTGATAATACCAAAGGAGGATTCGATTTGTCAAATAAAATCATCGAAATTAAAATTTTTCATCCTACGAAAAAGATTATACATTTTATCAGAACAGTGGGCTTGGCCTTTAAATTTAGCGGATAAAAAATATGATAAACCTCAACTCATTTGTAATTGACTTCAATTCTTACCGAACAATATTATACAGATCACAGCTATATTTGAAAAACCATCCGGTGACGTAGTATTGTTTGCAGATAATTATATTTACGTTTTTGATCGAGATACATTAAAACTCTTACCTTGAGAAGAGTATGTGGCTTCAGGATGGAGGCCGTGTTGTGGATTAGCGTTGTGCCGACGTTTCGCAAACGTTACAGTCTGCATCGTCAGGGCTGAGAGCTCCGATACTGAAGCTCTCGTGTCTCAGGTATTCCTTATATAGTTGCAGTCATCGTTCCGGATCGCTGCACCAGCCAATCAGATGTTTTAATTGATCAGCTGGTCAATTAAAAAACCGGGAGGACGGTGTGCCAAATAGGATTGACGTGATATCCTCCATCTCTGTTGAGATTGTCCGGATGTTTTCGGATTTCCAAGCCTTCTCGGTGTTTCCTGGAAAAATAGCTGTTTGATGGGGCCAGACTTTGGGCTTTGTCGAACTGGATGGCATGACCAGTCTCCATCCAATGTTCGGCCAGCGTTGATTATGTAATATGGCCATATTTGATACACCGTTGGTGTTCTTTGATCCGTGTACTGATCTTTCTCCCGGTTTCTCCTATGTACACCTTACCGCATGAGCAGGGTATCTTGTATACTCCTGGTGCACTTAATGGTGGTCTTTGGTCTTTTGCACTCGGAATCACTTGTGCTAGCTTCTTCTGAGGTTTGAAGATGACTCGCACGTTATGTTTTCCAAGGACCCTCCCTATGCGATCGGTTATGCCCTGAAGGTATGGAAGGGAAGTTGTTGCGGTTATTTGTCCTTCATTCTCCCCATCAGGTGCTGTAACCGTTTTCGGATCAGCTATTTTTCTTTTTAGATTTTTGATCGTTCTTTCGATGTTGCCTGGCTTGTAGCCATTGTCTCCTAAAGCTTTTCGTAGGTGTTCTAGTTCAACCTCCAAGGAGTCTGGTTCGGAGATCGCGAGAGCTCTGTAGACAAGAGAGCTTATGACCGACTGTTTTTGGGAAGGGTGTTGATGGGACGTAGCATGGAGGTATCTATCCGTATGCGTTGGCTTCCGGTAAACTTTATGACCCAAAGTGCCATCGCTTTTCCGTTGAACCAGTACATCCAGAAATGGGATTTGATTTTCCTGTTCTATCTCCATGGTGAATTGAATATTGAAGTGCTGGGAGTTGAGGAAGGTTAAGAAATGATTGAAGTTTTCTTCGCCGTGACTCCAAATGACGAAGGTGTCATCGACATATCGGAACCAGGTGGAGGTCTTGAAGGAAGCTTCTTGCAGAATTCTGTTCTCGAAGTTCTCCATAAAGATGCTGGCGATGATAGGAGAAATAGGGGAACCCATGGCTGCGCCTGAAGTTTGTTCATAAAACTGGGATTGAAATTGGAAATATGTAGAGTTTAGGCAATGTTCTATGAGGGGCAGTAGGTTAGGGGCAACTTTTTTTGAATTTTCAACTATGCTTAGGGTTTCATTGGTTGGGACGTTTGTAAACAGGGATACAACATCGAAACTCACTAAAATGTCTTCTGGTTGTACCTTGATAGTCTGGATCTTGTTCACAAAATCCCGGGAGTTTTGGATATGGGAGTTGTTGAGGCCTACGAGTTCCTGCAAAGGTTTGCAGAGAAAACGTGCCAAATGATATGTAGCACTGCCTATGTTGCTAACAATGGGCCTTAGTGGGATGTTGTTTTTGTGTATTTTTGGCAGACCGTAAAGCCTGGGTGGTAGGGATTCCTTGGGTGTAAGGGCTTTGGTTAGGTTTTCTGATAGACCAGCCTTCTTTAGAAGTGTTGTTGTTTTCCACACTCTTTTTTTTGTACTTATTGGTGTCCTCGAGCAGGTTCAAAATTTTACTGCAGTAGTCCGTTTTATCCATGATGACAGTTGCATTCCCTTTGTCAGCTGGTAGTATTAAGATGTCCTTGTTTTTCTTCAAATTGTGAAGAGCAAGGTGTTCTTCCTTCGTGATATTCTGCTGCGGAGGTTTTGCCTTGTGTAGAATATTGCTTATCCGTTTCCTGATGTCGTTGCCAGTATCCAGTGGGAGACGATAGATGGCCGTTTCCACCTGGCTGATGATTTCTCTGGTTGGAATTTCTGTCGGTGTAATGGCGAAATTGTGCCCTTTTGCGAGGACTGATGTTTCAGCTGCGGAGAGTGTGTGGTTACTTAGGTTTTTAACTGTGTGGGTTAGGATGGGCTGCTTTGATTGCGGACATAGTTTCCTGAATTTTTCTATTTGATTCTTGGATCTTAGGTCTGCACAGTGGAGGGCTTGTTCGTGAGTGACACGGTCAAGATCTTCCCACAGCTGTGGTTCCAAAGAGTCAGATAGACGTAGGTGAAGTTTAAGGAGTTTTTAGGAATTTTGGTCCAAAAGCTTTTTGGTGACAGATATTCTCTCTTTTACCAGTCTCAGCGAGGCCTGGTGGAGGATAGTTTTGGCTTGTTTTGATGGAAAGGGGTTTTTCAATTGAAAACATTTTGGTACCACTTGATGGTCGCGGCACCTTTTTAGGAATGTTAACGAGCACAGTTGGATGTGCAGAGTTTTCCTGAGTTTGGAAAAGGTGTTAACAGAACCCAAAATAGCCTCTCCGTGTAGGCGTCTGATTTTAGTTTTAAGGCTTTCACGGCTTTTTATGTAATGAGAAGAGTATGTGGCTTCCGGATGGAGGCCGTGTTGAGGATCAGCGTTGTGCCGACGTTTCGCAAACGTTACAGTCTGCATCACCAGGGCTGAGAGCTCCGATACTGAAGCTCTCGTGTCTCAGGTATTCCTTATATATTTGCAGTCATCGTTCCGGATCGCTGCACCAGCCAATCAGATGTTTCAATTGACCAGCTGATCAATTAAAACATCTGATTGGCTGGTGCAGCGATCCGGAACGATGACTGCAACTATATAAGGAATACCTGAGACACGAGAGCTTCAGTATCGGAGCTCTCAGCCCTGATGATGCAGACTGTAACATCTGCGAAACGTCGGCACAACGCTGATCCTCAACACGGCCTCCATCCAGAAGCCACATACTCTTCTCATTACATAAAGAGCTGTGAAAGCCTTAAAACTAAACTCTTACCTTATTGGTCAAAATCATATCAACCCATGTTTGGCTCAAATTTTAAATACAACGGTGTAAAATCAGCGGTGGTAACAAATACTGGTAAAACGTATATTTTTTACGATAGTTTCTACGTTCTGAAAATGGATGACTATAGTTTCACACCGCGATAATATGTTTTTGCACCAGATCTTTTCAAAGGTGTTGGCTTATCTCTGGAAACAAATTTTTCAATCTTTAGATATACCAATGGTAGATTATATGTTATTGCTGAGGATATATATTACGAGTATGATGAATTTAATGATATTCTCGTAAAATCAGGAATATTTAATTTATCCATCTTCGGAATTGAGTGTCCTGTAGACGATGTTGTTACCAAATTGACACGTCTAACATCGAAATTATTATATTTTTATAGTTAAAAAAATTGTAACAGTGAAATTGATCATGTAAAATCGTCAACGTATTCAAATGAAAAAAAAGAACATTCATTCCAATCTCTGAATGATTTGCGTAAATACGTTGCCGCATACTTCCACTAGTTCCGCGGTTTTCTTATCGCTCTAAATGTATTGTAAATTACCACCTCTCTTTTAATGCGTTCGTATATATTCCATGCTCCAAACATTTTGATGTAGTACTCGTTCGCGTAGCGTGCAATGAAAAATGTCAAACTTATTGGAAGTGAAATCGTCGCGCCAAATGGAGAAAAACTTGGTTATGCAATTAAAGTTTGTTAAAAACGATATTAATCGACAAAAGTGGATGGAACAATGCGATGAATGTATTAATACATTTTCACAAAATTTACGCGATAATAAAGACAGTTCAACAGGATACAAGCAGCGTATGATTGCGCTAATTGCTCGATTTAAATATTTGAAGGAGCGGGAAAAATATAATATGCATTCAAGTGGTAGTGGTCTATAAAAAAACAAAAAATCTTTGAAAACATTGGCTCGGACATTATCATCAACATCATCATTATCAATCATCATCATCAGCACCAGCAACAACAATAGCAGCAGCAGTAGGACCGGCACCGCCAACAATAGTGGAATCTTTTCTTAAATAGCAAAATCTAGAATCGGCATTTGAAAACCGTATTACCACTGGTATGGTGATAAATATTTCACATATCGATCCTCTACAATTCTTATTGGATTCTAAGAGATTGGTCTTTGAAAGTGTGAAGCAAAACCTTGAAGTACACAATTGTGTAAAGGTAAACAGTATATTCCATGCTGAATTTATTGTTACACATGCGAGAGTTGATGATCGTAATTCGCGCGATGAGACTGTTACAAGTGAAGAATTCGACGTCAAAAGTTTTGCAATGAAAAATTCGACATTAATGCCAACGACGGATCTTAACGAATGGTATTCTGGAAAGGTGGTTGAACCTATTTTAACATCATTAGAAGAGTTCCAATAGCGCGACATCGGATGGCCGTTATTCAAGATCATCCATTTAATGATAAACATTAACAAATGTCAACAAATGAATGGTGCGTGTTTCGTAAAAATACCTCAAGACATTATTCGTAAACATGCTTTAGTCAACGTACATTCTACGGATAAAGCATGTTTCGCTTGGGCTATAGTATCCGGGCTATATCCTTCAAAACATAAATCGAACCAGCAACGAATGAGTTCTTATCCTCATTGTACAAGTGTGCTTAATTTACAAAACATTGAGTTTCCAATGACGCTAAAACAAATTCTATTTTTTGAAAGGAACAATCAGTTGTCAATCAATGTTTACACTCTAAAACGTCATCGGAAAAAATATGAATGTCTACCGTTGCGATTGAGTTCAACAGGTCGAACATATGATAAGCACATCAATGTGTTATTATACGAGGATGAGCGGACCGGTAATTAGCATTATGCGTGGTTAAAAAATTTGTCCAGACTGGTGGCTTCACAACTCAGCAAAGATAAACGTAAATTACATATTTGCAACAGGTATGATTATTAAAAATTAATATGTAAATGTTATAATAAACATATTATTAATTCTTTTTGTATTTTCGTTTTCAGATGTTTACATTACTTCAGAAGTATAGAGCAACTGAAGATTCACTATGTAGATTGTGCGGAAGTAAATCATTGTCGCATTGATCTACCTACTAAGGAAAACATTGATGAAGTATGGTTGAAATTCAAGAATTTTAGAAGAAAAGAGCCTCTACCATTCATCATTTACGCCGACTTCGAATGTCTTCTAGAGAAAATTGATGATGCTAATGATAATCTCAATACTTATGCATATAAAAAAATGTGCCTTACAGCGTGGGTTATTATTTCCATTCAAACTTTAATCAAACATTGTGTAAATACAACGCTTATCAAGGAACACATTGTGCAGAATGGTTTGTATGTGAGTTGAAGAAAATCATTGAGAGCGTCAAATTTTTCTATAAAAATCCTGTAAAAATGATGCGGAGTGATCGATTGAATCATTTTGATAAGGAAACACATTGCCACATATGTGAAGAAAGGTTTATCGATGGACAAGTTCGAGTGCGTGATCACAATCATTTCACTGGATGTTATAGGGGTGCAGCACATGTGAATTGTAATCTAAATTACAGAAATCAACGAATTATACGAGTAATTTTTCACAATTTGAGTAATTATGATGCCCACTTTTTGATACAAGAAGTAGCTTCACAGTTCGAAGGTCATACGCAGATTATTCCTACAACTGTTGAAAAATATGTTGCTTTTATGAAGAATATTCAAATTAGTGACAAACTGGTATTGCAGTTGAGATTCATCGATTCGTATAGATTTTTGAATGCTGGATTGGATAAACTTGTTTCAACCTTGGATAAGAACAATATGAAAATTATGCGAGTTAATTTCAATGAACTAAACACCGATATGTTCAATTTACTGACGCGGAAAGGAGTCTTTCCATACGACTATGTTTGTAATTTTGAAAAGTTAAACGAGACAGTACTGCCATCTCGTGAAAAATTCTACAGTAAATTGCGAAATTGTGAAATAGAAACCGTCGAATATGAACATGCTAAAAATGAATGAATGAGTGAAGTGTATTTGAAAACTGATGTCCTATTGTTAGCTGACGTTTTCGAAACTTTTAGATTGAAATGTTTAAGCAGTTATGGTTTGGATCCAGCATATTATTTCACGCTCCCCGGTTGCACATGGGATGCAATGTTGGAATTTACCAAGGTTAAATTGGAATTATTAACCGACATTGATATGGTGATGTTTATCGAACAAGTTATACGCGGAGGACTTAGTCAATGTTCTCATCGACATGGGATAGCAAACAACAAATATATGAATGAGTCATACGATTCGTGTAAAGAATCCATCTACTTAATGTATTATGATGTTAACAATTTGTATGGATGGGCGATGTCGCAACCGTTGCCTTATCAAAACTTTAAATGGCTGGAAAATTGTATTAATTTCGATGTGACAACAGTACTACTTAATTGTTCAATAGGATATATCCTAGATGTTGATTTAGAATATCCTAAAGAAACTCACAATTCACACGCCGATCTCCCATTTTGTTCAAGTCATGAGCGAGCTCCGAATGCATCACATCAGAAACTTCTCGCTACATTATACGATAAGGAACGTTACGTTATTCATGATCGAGCCTTGCAACAATGTTTGCGTGAGGGATTGCGTGTACGTAGGATTAATAAAGTCTTACAGTTCGATCAATCAACATGGTTGCGCAATTATATTGATTTTAATACGCAATTACGAACATTTGCACGCTCAAATTTTTAAAATAATATTTACAAATTAATGAATAACGCAGTCTTTGGTAAAACCATGGAGAACGATCGCAACGATATTGATGTAAAATTAGTTACCCAATGGGAGGGACGCTGTGGTGCGAATGCATATATATCGAAAGCAAATTTCCATCGTAGAGTTATATTTGACAATAATTTCATCGCCATTCATATGGGGAAACTGAAAGTAGTGATGAATAGACCCATTTACGTTGGAATGTCAATATTAGATATTTCTAAAGTGTGTCTATATGATTTCCATTATACCTATATGAAACTAGAATTTGAGGATCGATATAAAATATTATACACTGATACTGATAGTCTTATCTACGAAATCAAGTGCGATGATGTGTATGACATTATGAAAAGAGATATTGAACGATTTGATACAAGTGATTACTCTAGCGACAATGTTTACAATATGTCTAGAGTTAATAAAAAAGTTGGGTTTGATGAAGGATGAGAATAGTGGACTGATTATGAAAGAGTTTATTGGTTTACGCTCTAAAATGTATGCATTGAAAGTCTGGGAGAAACCTGATGTAAAAAAGCTAAAGGTGTTCCAACTTCCACGGTGAATATAGAAATAACTTTCGATTATTATTTAGACTGTTTAAGGAATCGTAAGCCTAAAAAAAGTAGGCAAAATTTTATTAGATCTAAGTTGCATCAAGTGTATACTATAACAGAAAAAAAAATTACACTCGATCCATATGATGATAAACGATGTGTTGCTTCAGATTGTATAAACACATTACCTTGGGGACACTATTCCATTTCTGAAAATAAATGTGACGATGAATAGAAACAAAAATCTAGCATGGATTCCTAATTATTTCCCACCCTCCCTAATGATAATAAAAGGACTTGGTGTAGAAACAAATATTCAGTTTGATGCAAATAGTTGAGCAGGTCGAACAATGTTAAACCACTGTATTGAAAGTAAAAAAGAAAAAAGAAAAAAAGTTGGGTAGTGGATTATTGAATAGTGCAATTAACGCTCTACCTTTCGGACTTCATATTCCGGGATATCAATTTTGCGGTCCAGGAACGCATTTGCAGCAAAGATTGTCTCGAGGCGGTCAAGGTATCAATCTTTTGGACTCTGCTTGTCGGGAACATGATATTGCGTATGCTAAATATAAAGATTTTGGGAGACGACATCTAGCTAATAAAATATTAGCTGATCGTGCAAAACAGCGAATTGTTACAAAAGACGCAAAGTTGGGCGAACGCGCAGCTGCAACTGCTACTTGGGTTGCGATGAGTGCGAAAAGAAAAATAGGAATGGGTATTAAGTGGCGAACAAATAATAGACGGAAAAATGGGCGAAAAGTTCGAACTGCAAAACGCGGAGGATTTCTACCATTGCTACCAATACTTGGAGCATTAGGATCATTGGTAGGTGGAGCAGCAGGTGTCTCTAGTGCAGTAAACAAAACTAAAGCGGCGCAACGTCAGTTGGAAAAACTTCAACGTCACAATCGTGCTACGGAGGGGCAGGACTTTATCTAAATCCTTTTAGGCGTTCCGGACGAGGTTTAAAAAAAACGTCGTCAAGGGGAAAAAAATCTCTAAGTCATGTTAATGGACCAATGATTGATGTTCAATTACTCAATGCGTGTAAAAACATTCCAAATTTCCGCGGAATTTTTATGCGCAACGATCTTCCACAACGTTCATTGCATAACGAATGTGGGATTGTCAATCTCGATAATGTTGAAGGTCCTGGTACACATTGGGTTGCTTACGTGAAGCGTGGTAATGGAGTTCAATATTTCGACTCGTTTGGAAATCTCCGACCACCATTGGAAATAACTACATATTTCGGCTCGAATTCTATGATAACCTACAATCATCACTCATATCAATCATATGATAAGAGTAATTGTGGTCAGTTATGCATTCAATTTCTGCAGAGAAACACCTTATTGTAGCAGTTCAAGCAGTGTGCGAAAGATGTGCTCATCAAAAGCATCAACATCTTCAACGTTTACCATAACATTTTCGGGAACATACTCTACATTAATGACAAAGTTCTTCCCACCTATAGATTTAAGTGCTGATAATTATGAGCTCGGCCTAGTGGATTTTCAAACGTTCCACGTAATCTCTAACGTCGATGATACTAATAATAAATTTTACTTTGATACAAATAAACTTGTTACAATACCTAAAGGATCTTACGAATTGTCGGCCATCAACAAGTATTTGCAAGAAAATATGCCTCAAGATGTTAAGCAAGAGCCTGAAGATGTACTAATTTTACGTGCAAATAATAAAACGTTGAAAGGTGAAATTAAATGTAAATATGAAATTAATTTTCATAAACCTAACAACATTGGTAGAATTCTAGGGTTCTCCGATAATCGTATACTCGAAGCAAACCGATGGTATGAGTCAGATATACCTGTGAAAATAATAAAAATTATCATACTACGAATTGAGTGTAACATCACATCTGGAGCCTATAGCAATGGAACAATGATGCATATAATTCATGAATTTTTCCCCAATGTTGAACCAGGATATAAAATATCGGAAACACCATCGAACGTCATTTATCTACCAATCATTGTGCGAGTAATAGATCGAATCACTCTGCGAATAGTTGATCAAGACAATAATATAGTAGATTTTGGTGATGAGGAAATAACTGTGAGGCTTCATTTGCGAAAATGTTAATTTATCATAATATTACTCATGGAGCTAATTATGATAATGGTGGTGGTGGTAACAACATTGGCATCAATAAACCACATAAATTGAGGACCTTGCACGATTTGGTTGTTAGTCCAAGAACAACTTCACATTGGTCACCATCTTCATCATCATCATCATACTCTCTTGGAAGCATCAACAAGAAGGGATTAAAAGTTGAGAATATTGACTTTTTACACTCATTGGGCTTCAAGATCAAGGGTGTGAAGAAAAGGAGCCTGCACAATGCCGAAAATGACGACATAATTGATTGACTGGTTAGACATCGAAACACGTCCGATCCAGGATAATCGTATTACCAACATCGAATCACATGCATACAATCCATATGCAAATTTATCATACGATTACAATGATGAAATACGTATACCAATTCAACAGCAGGATCTAATTGTACTACTTTCTGAGAGTTATCTATACATTGAGGGAAGAGTGGTTGAAGGTGTTAAAGATGCTACTGCCACCCCAGGTGATGTGGTTTTCCTCGATAACAATGCAATGTCATTTTTATTCAGTGAAATTCGTTACGAAATGAATGGTGTAGAAGTTGATCGTTGCACAAACGTTGGTATAACTACAACATTAAATAATTACGCAACACTGACTAGTGTTGAGAACATTGCTTTAAAAAATGCTGCATGGGAAATTGCTTCGAAGACAATGAATAAAACGGACTTTAATTACTGTGTACCACTATATATGTTGATGGGATTCTTCGAAGATTATAGACGAGTGGTCATGAATGCTAGACATGAACTCGTGTTGATAAGAGCTCGCAATGATAAAAATGCCTTATACGAGCCCTCTAACAAAATAAAGACTCCAAAAATAGAATTAACCAGAGTTCAATGGAGGATGCCACACATTATGCTTGATGAATATACATAACTACAATATTTACGCATACTCAAAGAAGATCGAACTATTGCAATGGCTTTTCGTTCGTGGGATCTGTATGAGTATCCGCTACTACTTACAATGCAACGACATACATGGGCGGTTAAAACTTCCGCTCAGTTGGAGAAACCGCGATATATAATCGTAGCGCTTCAGACTAATCGGAAGAATATGTTGACTAACACTGCATCGAAATGTGATCATTGCAAACTTCAATATTTGAAGGTGTTCCTCAATTCCGATTTTTATCCATATGATAAACTCAATTTAGATTTAAAAACTGATGATAATCATCATCGTTATTCTATTCTTCACGAAATGTATCGTAGATTTATAAGCGTGTACTATACACTGAAAATGCAACGCCAATGCTTGACCTGGGAGATTCCCTAAAATGCGGTCCTATAACGAGTATCGACTGTTCGCGACAGAATGAGTCTGTAAAAACCGGTACCGTTGATGTGAAACTTGAATTTGAATGTTCGGAAAATATACCTAACAATACAACTGCATACTGTCTTATCATACATGATGGCATCGTAGAATATAATCCTTTATCGAATATTGTATGCAAATTAGCTTAATCATATAATGTATTTCTATACGGAGGTTAAATAAAAATAATCTACCACACTGTATTTCCGTTGTGACCAACTAAAATGACTAAGCATCCCCTCTACTACTGTATTCACTGCCCATATAAATCGTTCGCGAGAGCTAAAAAATTAC
The DNA here is from genome assembly GCA_964007375.1 of Ophion obscuratus. Taxonomy (NCBI): domain Eukaryota; kingdom Metazoa; phylum Arthropoda; class Insecta; order Hymenoptera; family Ichneumonidae; genus Ophion; species Ophion obscuratus. The sequence continues at coordinate 25,804 of CAXFZQ010000235.1, read as the reverse complement.
AATTAAGAAAGTTCCAGCGTTCAACCGTATTGCATTAACAGACTTGTACAACAACATTTTAAAATGGCGGTAAGTCTTTTCGAAATATTCTTCGAAAATATTTTTCATGAAATTGTTTGAAAACACATTAAAATCATGCGAAATTCTTTTATAGGATGAAATTCCACCCAATAACATAACGCATATCATGGATATCGAAGGATTTATTGTCAATCGAAAAATTCTTTATAAAGAAATAGCTATATACACATGCTCTACGGAAAGTCTGTTCAAAGTTTCCTTCCGGCTTGGTATTCAATTCAGCGAATTAAATGACGCTGACAAAAAAGTGCTACCTACGTTAGTCGCAAAATTCATGGAATTCCATGAATTTTGCGACTTGCCGGTGAACGCACGCACGCCATCTTCCACCGCCCCTCTGATGGTCACCACCTTCGCGAAGAATCGTCACACGACCTTGAAACGGTCACCCATTTCTCTAATGAGCACGACCTTGAAACACGGTCACCCATGTCCCTAATGATCGCAACCTTGAAACACGTCACCCATCTCCCTAATGATCGCAGCCTTGAGATTCCATTTAATGCCAGGACCCGCATAGCCTTTCTGTTTGATGTCACAACCCGCATAACCTTTTTGTTTGATGTCAGAACCCGCATTGCCTTTCTGTTTGATGTCAGAACCCGCATTGTATAGCTACTTTTCATCAACGTGAAAATTTCTCGGGTGGCTAATCCACCGGCTCCCGTACTATAAAGTAAAACCATTGTTTTATTTTATTGGTGACGTTGCCGGTGTCGCATAAGCGACAGATACCATTGACAGTTAAGCTACTCCCCAGTGAATCCCGACCTGTCTACCACAACCCACGGTCTGAACGGCCGTGCTTTACCGCAACCGTCCTCCCGTACAAATGCATCTAGTTAGTCCGGTTATGATTCCGGCGGAACAAAAATCAGGGAGGTCTCCAAGACTGCCAGGTCACACCGGTTATGATTCCGGTGAAACAAAAACCACGGAGTTCTCCGGCTCCGATGGTGGGTCAGGGCGGATCCCCCTGACCCCAGGGCATATCGGTTGAGAAATCCGGTTAAATAAAATTCTCTGGCGCCCCGGGTATTGCGGATGCACGCGCGCGGGGCGGACGGCCGAAGGTGACGGTTCTCGCACCTAGTTCTTGTACTTAAGTTCTCGATTTCGTGGTTAGAGAAAATATCCCCGGCACAATATATATATATATATATATATATATATATTGAAACGTTTCGTGTTTCCACGAAAGCTTTCTATTCGTTTCTCGAGCCGGCATTCATGCGAGCATTCGGGAAATGAATTTTAAGGGGCAAGTATTTGCCGTTGGATGATGCGGGGTTCCCGTAGCCTCCCTGAATGGCGATGTATCAGAGGTATGCCAGGAATGATGAGAAGGAAATTAAGGTGTTTTTGGAAGATGCCTCAGTAGTTCGAGGGTCTCACAGACGCTTTTCTCAATCAGTCATTATTGGCATTTGATATTGTGGATTGTCGTATTTGTTAGTTCGGGTAAAAATGAGACAGATATTGTGAGTTAGATTTTGTAGTGGTTGGTATGTTAGTCGGTTAGCGAGTGTGTTTTCGGAGGCCAGGAACGGGCGGCGAGTAGAGCCGTCTCCGTAGCACGGACAAGGATGGGGAGAGTGTACAGGAGGTGCGTGCACGCACGTTGAGCCGTTATCGCGATGACTCTCTCTCTCTCTCTCTCTCTCTCTCTCTCTCTCACACACTCTCTCACACACACGCTCTCCATCTCGCTCGCGCTCGTACAGCTCACGAGCGACGTCGTACATTCGTACCGCAGGTTTCGCACTCGCTTCTGGAACGAAAATACGTTTTCTCGTTGATTTGACTATGTGAGTGTTATCGATCCGGTTTTATGGCGTCACTTCCGGCTGGCACTTGTTGCAGAGTGCAACGTAGCGCACGGGTGCCACGCTGTGTCGCTCACGCGCTAGAAATGCTAGCGTTCGATAATACGCGAGCTCGAAGACGGGTTATCCTGCGACCCTGGAGAGCGTATAGCGGGGCCGTCCGAGAGGGACGGCTGACTTCCTTGGTGCCAGGCAAGGAGGACGAAAGACCAGAGAAGCTGGTCAAGAATATTCCCTGTTATGCAGCAAAGCGCGACCGGCACTTCTCGGACTGCACACTTCGAGTAATTAGCCGTGGGATATCGGGAATAGCGATCAATGGCCCTAAGGGCTATTGGTCGGACGTTGATTTAGATTCCCTATCTAGCAATCACCACGCAGTCTCCGTTTCCGAGGTAGGACTTCCAGCGCAATGCTGGGGCTTCCCAAGGAAACAGAGCATCTTACCACGAAGCTGGGTATATTCTTGGATGGGACCAAGGGTCAGGCCGCGAGAGCCTCCATCCAGTGATCCGAGGTTTCGGATGACGAGTTGACTCCACGTTAAATGATGAGTGATTTGCGAAGAGTGCCTCTCGTGGTTGTGCACGCCTTTAAATAGCCTCACGCACGTCAGGAGAAATTCAATTTCTCTAGCGTTTCTGGGGTGCTAGGTAGGGGGTCACATCGCTGGGAGATGCTCAGTTGGTAGGGCGACCGTTCTGGTGACTTTGGAGACATTCGCACACTGTAGACGTTTTCAGGGGAATGATCTTCCAGATTGTTTCTCGTCTCGATAGCAGGCACACAGTAAGTATGAAGAGGCGTCGTGATAAATTTTGGGGCGCACTCTTATCTCATGGGAGTGATCGCAGGGCGACACTCGCGAAATGTTAGACAGGGGGCGGGTAATGCCGCGAGTCAGCGGTTGTTCTGGCCCTCGCGATGGGCGGAGTTCCTTGCGAGGTGTCGCTGGTGCGCCCCGTATGCTAGGTGCGAGCGTCCTGCCCTACTGGTGGGATGGCCGGTTGGCCCGACCACTGGCCATCTCACGTAATTGTATCGGGATTGGTGTCATAATTGCGTGTTAAATATGACGGATGCTTGCTTGGGCAAGCGAACCGTTATAATATATATATATATGTTCGCGATTCCGCCTCGCCTGACAAGTGGGGCGAGCTTCCCGATCGGCTCGCGCCGAGGCAGCACCTCGTGGGCGCTCTCACCTCGCCTCAGAGCGCATGCTCTGCTGGACGTGTGCCGGCCGGCACGCGAGAGCGGCCATCTTCATCTTTCTGTTTCGTCCTGACCGTACTCCGCGACACTTCGCTGCTGGTCACGTCCACATTTTTTAACCGAACCCGCTGTTAAACCCGTACCGCACTCATTACTCGTAATGTGAGTCAACGTGTGCATTCTGCACTCGTCACCCGCACGATTGGCGTATAAGACGCAATCGCTACCCGCCATGTCTACATCGCATTTTCGTATTTATAAGCGCACCCCGTGGCCTGGCCAAGACCGCGTGAGTCATCAAAGTTCCACTTAACCGGCCATCTCTTTCCAGTCGTGAGGTATCGCCACGAGATCAATAAAATCAGTGCGCGACCTCCGACATAGTCTACATCGCTTCGCTTTATTGTTAAAACCGCTCGTTTACCGGCAACAATTAAAAAAACATTGACTCCTGACTCTTTCAATAAAAAGACAAGCGGATCCCGCGCAAACACGTCGCGTCTTCAAACAACTTTATTTACCACCGTGTGCACGATCCTTAACATCCCGGCATCAGTTCACTCATTCCGCAACAATATATACAGGGCGACAATTATAGTGTGGCCATGCTTTTTTTGAGGGCCTTGCGCGAAGATTTTGGGTCTGAAAAAAATATGATTTTGAATGGTTTTTCGAGCCTTTTTCGAAAAAAATATTTTTACTTTTTTAAAATTTAAAATTTTTTTACTTGAAAAATGTACGCCAGAAGAAATAAGGCATTGCGAAGAAAAAACGCAAAATACATTCCGAGCACATGAGATTGAAGTTTTTAAAATTCCGAATACAATGCACCGCGGAAAACTTGATTTGCGCCCGCCATCATGTTGGAAAAAATTGTTAAAAATACGCCGTAAAGTGGCAATTTGCGTGAAACAAGCGATTTAAGTCAGACGCGATCGTGCTATGGGATGTCCTAGCTTGGTACGTTACAGCTGCAACTTCCGAATGTTCGGCTGTTACACGAAGGTGGTTGAGAATCCCTTGAGCCGCGAATGAGCTAAGGGATCTGAATTTGTACCCATCCGAGTCCATTGCAGAGAATATGGTCAATTTCGAAAAAGTTCGAAAATTCCATGTACTGCAAATAATACTTTGGATAAATTGGAATTCGTTTCCAGCTCTTGGACACATCATTTTGAAAAAAAACTTTAACACAGATTAGGGAAAATTTACAGACTTTTTCCTATTACGCGTATTATTTTTCCCACATTCATTACTGCGAGCATTGTGTGAGCGTGTGCGTGCATGAGGATGCACGAGTGCACACGCGCGTGTGCGTAATGTGGACATTTGCCACGTTTCGGGCGCGCTCTGAACTCGGGTTCGGAGAGCACGCTACGCGGTTCGGTCCGAACGCATCGTCAAACGTCAAAACGCGTTATTTGACGTTTCGGATTAGTCAGCTAATATTGTCAGCTGATACCATCTTGGATATGCAGATTTAGCGCACACACGTCGAACTGTCGTCGAAACGCCAAATTTGACGCGTGATTTGACGTTTCATCAATCGTCTGCTATTAATTTCTGACATCTTGGGAAAATGGGGAGCACGCGCGTTGAAGGTTTGCCGAAATGCACTGTTTGGCGCGTGATTTGATATTACGTGATATCGCCGGCCATGATTGTTTGCCATTTTGGATGTGCAAGATCATGATTCGAGACGGCGAGCGGTTATCTCTAGAGTTATTTAACATTTCGATTCGAAAAAAAATCTACAGTACGTGTCTTTGTCTTTTTTGCGTTCATAAGACGTAAATGAAAACACAACAACGTACTGGAAAAAGGTGTTTTTAATGATTAATTGAAAAGTACCGAACATCGGAACAAAAACAAGTTTGGTATTTTTTTCAGACAAGTTGACCGTGCCTCTGCCTGGAGCGCCGATTCGATTTCTATCTACGCAATAAATAATTAATACATGTCTGCGATGGTTCTGAAGGCGTAAACCAGTTATTCCATAATGATGATTATGGTTCTGGGGGATGGGTTCGGAAATCCCCGATATGACTGTCCCGAGCTTATGTTCGCTTTTACCTTATTTTCGGTTATTTTGCGTCAAAGGGTATCGAGACGCTCGGTGGACGATTTCAAGCGCATTTGTTGATTGACAAAGGTAAAAGCAATGGTGATGGTGGTTCTGGGGAATTCGATACGCCACATGGACGACGATTATAAGCGCATTTATTAATAAAAATAAAAGCAATGATTGTGATGATTCTGGGGTACCCGATTGGACATGCCTGATATGACGGCATCGAGTTCTTCTCAGCTTTTATCTTTCTTCCAGTCATATCGCATCGAATAAAATGACGAAGATTTGGGGATGATTACAGGCGCATTTGTTAATTAAAAAAGGTAAAAGCAATGATTGTGCTCATTCTGGGGGACCCGAATGGACATGCCTGATATGACGGCATCGAGTTCTTCTCTGCTTTTACCTTTCTTTCTCTCATATCGCATCAAATACACTGACGACGATTTGAAGACGATTACGGCACATTGCTAATATGACGGCAATGTGCCGTCATATACGGGCACATTACCGCAATGTGCCCGTAATCATCCTTAAATCGTTGTTATTGTATTTGATACGATATGACAGCAATAAAGGTAAAAGCAGAGAAGAACTCGATGCCGTCATATTAGCAATGTCCATTCGGGTCTTCCAGAATTTGCACAATCATTGCTTTTATCTTTGTTTGTTAAGAAATGCGCCTATGATATGATGTAATCATCCTTAAGCGCCTATGATATGATGTAATCATCCTTAAATCGTCGCCATTTTATTTGATACAATATGACAGAAATAAAGGTAAAAGCAGAGAAGAACTCGATGCCGTCATATTAGCAATGCCCAGTCGGGTCCCCTAGATTCATCACAATTATTGCTTTTACCTTTTTTTTATTAACAAATGCGCCTGTAATCATCCTCAAATCGTCGTCATTGTATTTGATGCGATACGACAGAATCAAAGGTAAAAGCAGAGAAGAACTCGATGCAGTCATATTTGCAATGTCCATTCGGGTCCCCCAGAATGAGCACAATTATTGCTTTTATCTTTTGTGATTAACAAATGCGCCTGTAATCATCCTCAAATCCTCGTCGTTGTATTTGATGCGATACGACGGAAATAAAGGTAAAAGCAGAGAAGAACTCGATGCCGTCATATTAGCAATGTCCATTCGGGTCTTCCAGAATTTGCACAATCATTGCTTTTATCTTTGTATGTTAAGAAATGCGCCTGTAATCATCCTTAAATCGTCGTCATTTTATTTGATGCGATACGACAGAAACAAAGGTAAAAGCAGAGAAGAACTCGATGCAGTCATATTTGCAATGTCCATTCGGGTCCCCCAGAATGACCACAATTATTGCTTTTATCTTTTTTTATTAACAAATGCGCCTGTAATCATCCTCAAATCCTCGTCGTTGTATTTGATGCGATACGACGGAAATAAAGGTAAAAGCAAAGAAGAACTCGATGCCGTCATATTAGCAATGTCCATTCGGGTCTTCCAGAATTTGCACAATCATTGCTTTTATCTATGTTTGTTAAGAAATGCGCCTGTAATCATCCTTAAATCGTCGTTATTTTATTTGATCCAATATGACAGAAATAAAGGTAAAAGCAGAGAAGAACTCGATGCCGTCATATTAGCAATGCCCAGTCGGGTCCCCTAGATTCATCACAATTATTGCTTTTACCTTTTTTTTATTAACAAATGCGCCTGTAATCATCCTCAAATCGTCGTCATTGTATTTGATGCGATACGACAGAAGCAAAGGTAAAAGCAGAGAAGAACTCGATGCAGTCATATTTGCAATGTCCATTCGGGTCCCCCAGAATGAGCACAATTATTGCTTTTATGTTTTTTTATTAACAAATGCGCCTGTAATCATCCTCAAATCCTCGTCGTTGTATTTGATGCGATACGACGGAAATAAAGGTAAAAGCAGAGAAGAACTCGATGCCGTCATATCTGCAATGTCCATTCCGGTATTCCAGAATTTGCACAATCATTGCTTTTATCTTTGTTTGTTAAGAAATGCGCCTGTAATCATCCTTAAATCGTCGTCATTTTATTTGATCCAATATGACAGAAATAAAGATAAAAGCAGAGAAGAACTCGATGCCGTCATACTAGCAATGCCCAGTCGGGTCCCCTAGATTCATCACAATTATTGCTTTTACCTTTTTTTATTAACAAATGCGCCTGTAATCATCCTCAAATCGTCGTCATTGTATTTGATGCGATACGACAGAAACAAAGGTAAAAGCAGAGAAGAACTCGATGCAGTCATATCTGCAATGTCCATTCGGGTCCCCCAGAATGACCACAATTATTGCTTTTATGGTTTTTTATTAACAAATGCGCCTGTAATCATCCTCAAATCCTCGTCGTTGTATTTGATGCGATACGACGGAAATAAAGGTAAAAGCAGAGAAGAACTCGATGCCGTCATATTAGCAATGTCCATTCGGGTCTTCCAGAATTTGCACAATCATTGCTTTTATCTTTGTTTGTTAAGAAATGCGCCTGTAATCATCCTTAAATCGTCGTCATTTTATTTGATCCAATATTACAGAAATAAAGGTAAAAGCAGAGAAGAACTCGATGCCGTCATATTAGCAATGCCCAGTCGGGTCCCCTAGATTCATCACAATTATTGCTTTTGACTTTTTTTTATTAACAAATGCGCCTGTAATCATCCTCAAATCGTCGTCATGGTATTTGATGCGATACGACAGAAACAAAGGTAAAAGCAGAGAAGAACTCGATGCAGTCATATTTGCAATGTCCATTCGGGTCCCCCAGAATGAGCACAATTATTGCTTTTATCTTTTTTTATTAACAAATGCGCCAGTAATCATCCTCAAATCCTCGTCGTTGTATTTGATGCGATACGACGGAAATAAAGGTAAAAGCAGAGAAGAACTCGATGCCGTCATATTAGCAATGTCCATTCGGGTCTTCCAGAATTTGCACAATCATTGCTTTTATCTTTGTTTGTTAAGCAATGCGCCTGTAATCATCCTTAAATCGTCGTCATTTTATTTGATCCAATATGACAGAAATAAAGGTAAAAGCAGAGAAGAACTCGATGCCGTCATATTAGCAATGCCCAGTCGGGTCCCCTAGATTCATCACAATTATTGCTTTTACCTTTTTTTATTAACAAATGCGCCTGTAATCATCCTCAAATCGTCATCATTGTATTTGATGCGATACGACAGAAACAAAGGTAAAAGCAGAGAAGAACTCGATGCAGTCATATTTGCAATGTCCATTCGGGTCCCCCAGAATGAGCACAATTATTGCTTTTATCTTTTTTTATTATTAAATGCGCCTGTAATCATCCTCAAATCCTCGTCGTTGTATTTGATGCGATACGACGGAAATAAAGGTAAAAGCAGAGAAGAACTCGATGCCGTCATATTAGCAATGTCCATTCGGGTCTTCCAGAATTTGCACAATCATTGCTTTTATCTTTGTTTGTTAAGAAATGCGCCTGTAATCATCCTTAAATCGTCGTCATTTTATTTGATCCAATATGACAGAAATAAAGGTAAAAGCAGAGAGCAACTCGATGCCGTCATATTAGCAATGCCCAGTCGGGTCCCCTAGATTCATCACAATTATTGCTTTTACCTTTTTTTATTAACAAATGCACCTGTAATCATCCTCAAATCGTCGTCATTGTATTTGATGCGATACGACAGAAACAAAGGTAAAAGCAGAGAAGAACTCGATGCAGTCATATTTGCAATGTCCATTCGGGTCCCCCAGAATGAGCACAATTATTGCTTTTATCTTTTTTTATTAACAAATGCGCCTGTAATCATCCTCAAATCCTCGTCGTTGTATTTGATGCGATACGACGGAAATAAAGGTAAAAGCAGAGAAGAACTCGATGCCGTCATATTTGCAATGTCCATTCGGGTCCCCCAGAATTTGCACAATCATTGCTTTTATCTTTGTTTGTTAAGAAATGCGCCTGTAATCATCCTTAAATCGTCGTCATTTTATTTGATCCAATATGACAGACATAAAGGTAAAAGCAGAGAAGAACTCGATGCCGTCATACCAGCAATGCCCAGTCGGGTCCCCTAGATTCATCACAATTATTGCTTTTACCTTTTTTTATTAACAAATGCGCCTGTAATCATCCTCAAATTGTCGTCATTGTATTTGATGCGATACGACAGAAACAAAGGTAAAAGCAGAGAAGAACTCGATGCAGTCATATCTGCAATGTCCATTCGGGTCCCCCAGAATGACCACAATTATTGCTTTTATGTTTTTTTATTAACAAATGCGCCTGTAATCATCCTCAAATCCTCGTCGTTGTATTTGATGCGATACGACGGAAATAAAGGTAAAAGCAGAGAAGAACTCGATGCCGTCATATTAGCAATGTCCATTCGGGTCTTCCAGAATTTGCACAATCATTGCTTTTATCTTTGTTTGTTAAGAAATGCGCCTGTAATCATCCTTAAATCGTCGTCATTTTATTTGATCCAATATTACAGAAATAAAGGTAAAAGCAGAGAAGAACTCGATGCCGTCATATTAGCAATGCCCAGTCGGGTCCCCTAGATTCATCACAATTATTGCTTTTGACTATTTTTATTAACAAATGCGCCTGTAATCATCCTCAAATCGTCGTCATTGTATTTGATGCGATACGACAGAAACAAAGGTAAAAGCAGAGAAGAACTCGATGCAGTCATATTTGCAATGTCCATTCGGGTCCCCCAGAATGAGCACAATTATTGCTTTTATCTTTTTTTATTAACAAATGCGCCAGTAATCATCCTCAAATCCTCGTCGTTGTATTTGATGCGATACGACGGAAATAAAGGTAAAAGCAGAGAAGAACTCGATGCCGTCATATTAGCAATGTCCATTCGGGTCTTCCAGAATTTGCACAATCATTGCTTTTATCTTTGTTTGTTAAGAAATGCGCCTGTAATCATCCTTAAATCGTCGTCATTTTATTTGATCCAATATGACAGAAATAAAGGTAAAAGCAGAGAAGAACTCGATGCCGTCATATTAGCAATGCCCAGTCGGGTCCCCTAGATTCATCACAATTATTGCTTTTACCTTTTTTTATTAACAAATGCACCTGTAATCATCCTCAAATCGTCGTCATTGTATTTGATGCGATACGACAGAAACAAAGGTAAAAGCAGAGAAGAACTCGATGCAGTCATATTTGCAATGTCCATTCGGGTCCCCCAGAATGAGCACAATTATTGCTTTTATCTTTTTTTATTAACAAATGCGCCTGTCATCATCCTCAAATCCTCGTCGTTGTATTTGATGCGATACGACGGAAATAAAGGTAAAAGCAGAGAAGAACTCGATGCCGTCATATTAGCAATGTCCATTCGGGTCTTCCAGAATTTGCACAATCATTGCTTTTATCTTTGTTTGTTAAGAAATGCGCCTGTAATCATCCTTAAATCGTCGTCATTTTATTTGATCCAAAATGACAGAAATAAAGGTAAAAGCAGAGAAGAACTCGATGCCGTCATATTAGCAATGCCCAGTCGGGTCCCCTAGATTCATCACAATTATTGCTTTTACCTTTTTTTTATTAACAAATGCGCCTGTAATCATCCTCAAATCGTCGTCATTGTATTTGATGCGATACGACAGAAATAAAGGTAAAAGCAGAGAAGAACTCGATGCCGTCATATTAGCAATGCCCAGTCGGGTCCCCTAGATTCATCACAATTATTGCTTTTACCTTTTTTTATTAACAAATGCACCTGTAATCATCCTCAAATCGTCGTCATTGTATTTGATGCGATACGACAGAAACAAAGGTAAAAGCAGAGAAGAACTCGATGCAGTCATATTTGCAATGTCCATTCGGGTCCCCCAGAATGACCACAATTATTGCTTTTATCTTTTTTTATTAACAAATGCGCCTGTCATCATCCTCAAATCCTCGTCGTTGTATTTGATGCGATACGACGGAAATAAAGGTAAAAGCAGAGAAGAACTCGATGCCGTCATATTAGCAATGTCCATTCGGGTCTTCCAGAATTTGCACAATCATTGCTTTTATCTTTGTTTGTTAAGAAATGCGCCTGTAATCATCCTTAAATCGTCGTCATTTTATTTGATCCAAAATGACAGAAATAAAGGTAAAAGCAGAGAAGAACTCGATGCCGTCATATTAGCAATGCCCAGTCGGGTCCCCTAGATTCATCACAATTATTGCTTTTACCTTTTTTTTATTAACAAATGCGCCTGTAATCATCCTCAAATCGTCGTCATTGTATTTGATGCGATACGACAGAAGCAAAGGTAAAAGCAGAGAAGAACTCGATGCAGTCAAATTTGCAATGTCCATTCGGGTCCCCCAGAATGAGCACAATTATTGCTTTTATGTTTTTTTATTAACAAATGCGCCTGTAATCATCCTCAAATCCTCGTCGTTGTATTTGATGCGATACGACGGAAATAAAGGTAAAAGCAGAGAAGAACTCGATGCCGTCATATTAGCAATGTCCATTCGGGTCTTCCAGAATTTGCACAATCATTGCTTTCATCTTTGTTTGTTAAGAAATGCGCCTGTAATCATCCTTAAATCGTCGTCATTTTATTTGATCCAATATGACAGAAATAAAGGTAAAAGCAGAGAAGAACTCGATGCCGTCATATTAGCAATGCCCAGTCGGGTCCCCTAGATTCATCACAATTATTGCTTTTACCTTTTTTATTAACAAATGCGCCTGTAATCATCCTCAAATCGTCGTCATTGTATTTGATGCGATACGACAGAAACAACGGTAAAAGCAGAGAAGAACTCGATGCAGTCATATTTGCAATGTCCATTCGGGTCCCCCAGAATGAGCACGATTATTGCTTTTATGTTTTTTTATTAACAAATGCGCCTGTAATCATCCTCAAATCCTCGTCGTTGTATTTGATGCGATACGACGGAAATAAAGGTAAAAGCAGAGAAGAACTCGATGCCGTCATATTAGCAATGTCCATTCGGGTCTTCCAGAATTTGCACAATCATTGCTTTTATCTTTGTTTGTTAAGAAATGCGCCTGTAATCATCCTTAAATCGTCGTCATTTTATTTGATCCAATATGACAGAAATAAAGGTAAAAGCAGAGAAGAACTCGATGCCGTCATATTAGCAATGCCCAGTCGGGCCCCCTAGATTCATCACAATCATTGCTTTTACCTTTTTTTATTAACAAATGCGCCTGTAATCATCCTCAAATCGTCGTCATTGTATTTGATGCGATACGACAGAAACAAAGGTAGAAGCAGAGAAGAACTCGATGCAGTCATATTTGCAATGTCCATTCGGGTCCGCCAGAATGAGCACAATTATTGCTTTTATCTTTTTTTATTATCAAATGCGCCTGTAATCATCCTCAAATCCTCGTCGTTGTATTTGATGCGATACGACGGAAATAAAGGTAAAAGCAGAGAAGAACTCGATGCCGTCATATTAGCAATGTCCATTCGGGTCTTCCAGAATTTGCACAATCATTGCTTTTATCTTTGTTTGTTAAGAAATGCGCCTGTAATCATCCTTAAATCGTCGTCATTTTATTTGATCCAATATGACAGAAATAAAGGTAAAAGCAGAGAAGAACTCGATGCCGTCATATTAGCAATGCCCAGTCGGGTCCCCTAGATTCATCACAATTATTGCTTTTACCTTTTTTTTATTAACAAATGCGCCTGTAATCATCCTCAAATCGTCGTCATTGTATTTGATGCGATACGACAGAAGCAAAGGTAAAAGCAGAGAAGAACTCGATGCAGTCAAATTTGCAATGTCCATTCGGGTCCCCCAGAATGAGCACAATTATTGCTTTTATGTTTTTTTATTAACAAATGCGCCTGTAATCATCCTCAAATCCTCGTCGTTGTATTTGATGCGATACGACGGAAATAAAGGTAAAAGCAGAGAAGAACTCGATGCCGTCATATTAGCAATGTCCATTCGGGTCTTCCAGAATTTGCACAATCATTGCTTTTATCTTTGTTTGTTAAGAAATGCGCCTGTAATCATCCTTAAATCGTCGTCATTTTATTTGATCCAATATGACAGAAATAAAGGTAAAAGCAGAGAAGAACTCGATGCCGTCATATTAGCAATGCCCAGTCGGGCCCCCTAGATTCATCACAATCATTGCTTTTACCTTTTTTTATTAACAAATGCGCCTGTAATCATCCTCAAATCGTCGTCATTGTATTTGATGCGATACGACAGAAACAAAGGTAGAAGCAGAGAAGAACTCGATGCAGTCATATTTGCAATGTCCATTCGGGTCCGCCAGAATGAGCACAATTATTGCTTTTATCTTTTTTTATTATCAAATGCGCCTGTAATCATCCTCAAATCCTCGTCGTTGTATTTGATGCGATACGACGGAAATAAAGGTAAAAGCAGAGAAGAACTCGATGCCGTCATATTAGCAATGTCCATTCGGGTCTTCCAGAATTTGCACAATCATTGCTTTTATCTTTGTTTGTTAAGAAATGCGCCTGTAATCATCCTTAAATCGTCGTCATTTTATTTGATCCAATATGACAGAAATAAAGGTAAAAGCAGAGAAGAACTCGATGCCGTCATATTAGCAATGCCCAGTCGGGTCCCCTAGATTCATCACAATTATTGCTTTTACCTTTTTTTTATTAACAAATGCGCCTGTAATCATCCTCAAATCGTCGTCATTGTATTTGATGCGATACGACAGAAGCAAAGGTAAAAGCAGAGAAGAACTCGATGCAGTCAAATTTGCAATGTCCATTCGGGTCCCCCAGAATGAGCACAATTATTGCTTTTATGTTTTTTTATTAACAAATGCGCCTGTAATCATCCTCAAATCCTCGTCGTTGTATTTGATGCGATACGACGGAAATAAAGGTAAAAGCAGAGAAGAACTCGATGCCGTCATATTAGCAATGTCCATTCGGGTCTTCCAGAATTTGCACAATCATTGCTTTTATCTTTGTTTGTTAAGAAATGCGCCTGTAATCATCCTTAAATCGTCGTCATTTTATTTGATCCAATATGACAGAAATAAAGGTAAAAGCAGAGAAGAACTCGATGCCGTCATATTAGCAATGCCCAGTCGGGTCCCCTAGATTCATCACAATTATTGCTTTTACCTTTTTTTATTAACAAATGCGCCTGTAATCATCCTCAAATCGTCGTCATTGTATTTGATGCGATACGACAGACACAACGGTAAAAGCAGAGAAGAACTCGATGCAGTCATATTTGCAATGTCCATTCGGGTCCCCCAGAATGAGCACAATTATTGCTTTTATGTTTTTTTATTAACAAATGCGCCTGTAATCATCCTCAAATCCTCGTCGTTGTATTTGATGCGATACGACGGAAATAAAGGTAAAAGCAGGGAAGAACTCCATGCCGTCATATTAGCAATGTCCATTCGGGTCTTCCAGAATTTGCACAATCATTGCTTTTATCTTTGTTTGTTAAGAAATGCGCCTGTAATCATCCTTAAATCGTCGTCATTTTATTTGATCCAATATGACAGAAATAAAGGTAAAAGCAGAGAAGAACTCGATGCCGTCATATTAGCAATGCCCAGTCGGGTCCCCTAGATTCATCACAATCATTGCTTTTACCTTTTTTTATTAACATATGCGCCTGTAATCATCCTCAAATCGTCGTCATTGTATTCATGCGATACGACAGAAACAAAGGTAAAAGCAGAGAAGAACTCGATGCAGTCATATTTGCAATGTCCATTCGGGTCCCCCAGAATGACCACAATTATTGCTTTTATCTTTTTTTATTAACAAATGCGCCTGTAATCATCCTCAAATCCTCGTCGTTGTATTTGATGCGATACGACGGAAATAAAGGTAAAAGCAGAGAAGAACTCGATGCCGTCATATTAGCAATGTCCATTCGGGTCTTCCAGAATTTGCCCAATCATTGCTTTTATCTTTGTTTGTTAAGAAATGCGCCTGTAATCATCCTTAAATCGCCGTCATTTTATTTGATCCAATATTACAGAAATAAAGGTAAAAGCAGAGAAGAACTCGATGCCGTCATATTAGCAATGCCCAGTCGGGTCCCCTAGATTCATCACAATTATTGCTTTTTCCTTTTTTTATTAACAAATGCGCCTGTAGTCATCCTCAAATCGTCGTCATTGTATTTGATGCGATACGACAGAAACAAAGGTAAAAGCAGAGAAGAACTCGATGCAGTCATATTTGCAATGTCCATTCGGGTCCCCCAGAATGACCACAATTCGGACACAACCTCCATCCGGAAGCCACATACTCTTCTCATTACATAAAGAGCCGTGAAAGCCTTAAAACTAAAATGACCACAATTATTGCTTTTGTCTTTTTTTATTAACAAATGCGCCTGTAATCATCCTCAAATCCTCGTCGTTGTATTTGATGCGATACGACGGAAATAAAGGTAAAAGCAGAGAAGAACTCGATGCCGTCATATTAGCAATGTCCATCCGGGTCTTCCAGAATTTGCACAATCATTGCTTTTATCTTTGTTTGTTAAGAAATGCGCCTGTAATCATCCTTAAATCGTCGTCATTTTATTTGATCCAATATGACAGAAATAAAGGTAAAAGCAGAGAAGAACTCGATGCCGTCATATTATCAATGCCCAGTCGGGTCCCCTAGATTCATCACAATTATTGCTTTTACCTTTTTTTTTATTAACAAATGCGCCTGTAATCATCCTCAAATCGTCGTCATTGTATTTGATGCGATACGACAGAAACAAAGGTAAAAGCAGAGAAGAACTCGATGCGGTCATATTTGCAAGGTCCATTCGGGTCCCCCATAATGAGCACAATTATTGCTTTTATCTTTTTTTATTAACAAATGCGCCTGTAATCATCCTCAAATCCTCGTCGTTGTATTTGATGCGATACGACGGAAATAAAGGTAAAAGCAGAGAAGAACTCGATGCCGTCATATTAGCAATGTCCATTCGGGTCTTCCAGAATTTGCACAATCATTGCTTTTATCTTTGTTTGTTAAGAAATGCACCTGTAATCATCCTTAAATCCCCGTCATTTTATTTGATCCAATATGACAGAAATAAAGGTGAAAGCAGAGAACAACTCGATGCCGTCATATTAGCAATGCCCAGTCGGGGCCCCTAGATTCATCACAATTATTGCTTCTACCTTTTTTTATTAACCTATGCGCCTGTAATCGTCTTCAAATCGTCGTCAGTGTATTTGATGCGATATGAGAGAAAGAAAGGTAAACGCAGAGAAGAACTCGATGCCGTCATATCAGGCATGTCCATTCGGGTCCCCCGGAATGAGCACAATCATTGCTTTTACCTTTTTTTATTAACAAATGCGCCTGTAACCATCCCCAAATCTTTGTCATTTTATTCGATGCGATATGACTGGAAGAAAGGTAAAAGCAGAGAAGAACTCGATGCCGTCATATCAGGCATGTCCAATCGGGTACCCCAGAATCATCACAATCATTGCTTTTATTTTTATTAATAAATGCGCTTATAATCGTCGTCCATGTGGCGTATCGAATTCCCCAGAACCACCATCACCATTGCTTTTACCTTTGTCAATCATCAAATGCGCTTGAAACCGTCCACCGAGCGTCTCCATACCCTTTGACGCAAAATAACCGAAAATAAGGTAAAAGCGAACATAAGCTCGGGACAGTCATATCGGGGATTTCCGAACCCATCCCCCAGAACCATAATCATCATTATGGAATAACTGGTTTACGCCTTCAGAACCATCGCAGACATGTATTAATTATTTATTGCGTAGATAGAAATCGAATCGGCGCTCCAGGCAGAGGCACGGTCAACTTGTCTGAAAAAAATACCAAACTTGTTTTTGTTCCGATGTTCGGTACTTTTCAATTAATCATTAAAAACACCTTTTTCCAGTACGTTGTTGTGTTTTCATTTACGTCTTGTGAACGCAAAAAACGACAAAGACACGTACTGCAGATTTTTATTCGAATCGAAATGTTAAATAACTCTAGAGATAATCGCTCGCCGTCTCGAATCATGATTTTGCACATCCAAAATGACAAACAATCATGGCCGGCGATATCACGTAATATCAAATCACGCGCCAAACAGTGCATTTCGGCAAACCTTCAACGCGCGTGCTCTCCATTTGCCCAAGATGTCAGAAATTAATTGCAGACGATTGATGAAACGTCAAATCACGCGTCAAATTTGGCGTTTCGACGACAGTTCGACGTGTGTGCGCTAAATCTGCATATCCAAGATGGTATCAGCTGACAATATTAGCTGACTAATCCGAAACGTCAAATAACGCGTTTTGACGTTTGACGATGCGTTCGGACCGAATCGCGTAGCGTGCTCTCCGAACCCGAGTTCAGAGCGCGCTCGAAACGTGGCAAATGTCCACATTACGCACACGCGCGTGTGCACTCGTGCGTCCTCATGCACGCACACGCTCACACAATGCTCGCAGTAATGAATGTGGGAAAAATAATACGCGTAATAGGAAAAAGTCTGTAAATTTTCACTAATCTGTGTTAAAGTTTTTTTTCAAAATGATGTGTCCAAGAGCTGGAAACGAATTCCAAATTATTCAAAGTATTATTTGCAGTACATGGAATTTGCGAACTTTTTCGAAATTGACCATATTCTCTGCAATGGACTTGGATGGGTACAAATTCAGATCCCTTAGCTCATTCGCGGGTCAAGGGATTCTCAACCACCTTCTTGTGACAGCCGAACATTCGGAAGTTGCAGCTGTAACGTACCAAGCTAGTACATCCCATAGCACGATCGCGTCTGACTTAAATCGCTTGTTTCACGCAAATTGCCACTTTACGGCGTATTTTTAACAATTTTTTCCACCATGATGGCGGGCGCAAATCAAGTTTTCCGCGGTGCATTGTATTCGGAATTTTAAATACTTCAATCTCATGTGCTCGGAATGTATTTTGCGTTTTTTTTTCGCAATGCCTTATTTCTTCTGGCGTACATTTTTCAAGACAAAAATCTGCCGTATTTTTTTTCGAAAAAGGCTCGAAAAACCATTCAAAATCATATTTTTTTCAGACCCAAAACCTTCGCGCAAGGCCCTCAAAAAAAGCATGGCCACACTATAATTGTCACCATGTATATATATATATACATGGTGACATTCGCCTCTTCCATATACTGCGAAAAAAACTGTTGTCTACAACGCACTTTCGATACCGTGATTTCGTGTACCGTGAGTTTGTGCCTGTCATCATTAAAAAAAAATACACTAGTGGCTGCAAAAGATACGCGCCGCGTATACGACCGGTTTCGCGATGCCACAGTGCCGTGTGTCCATAATGGATAAAAAATAATATTAACGAGAGACAGGAGATAATTGTTCCGACGAGTGGGGGAGAGGTATGTACATGTGACGAACACGAAAGGAAAAAAAGTTGTGGGAAAAAATTCCACTATCTACGACGCTCTTGTCGATCTCACCATGGCGATAAAGAAACAAAAGCGCCCTGCATGTACAACCAGTTTCGCAATACCGAAGTGCCGTGTGTATCCATAAAGGAAGAGGAACAAAACAATCACGAGTGACAGGGAATTATTAGTACATTTCATCGATTTTACCGGCATTATTGAAAACGGCAAACCATTTTTGCGTCGTCAAGTACACCCGTAATTACGAAAATGTTATATCTGCCTGCCGAATTGATTAATTGCGGTATCGAATAACAGGCGTCGCTGATGTGACGTATGGAAAATGTACCGAAAATATTATATTGGAAGCAAAATTGGGTTCCACCCATACACTGAGATACCCATTGGAGAACGGCGATACACAATCATTACACAAAGCTGTCGTTTTGAGGTTAACACGTTCGCAATTTTTATTTTCATTCATTGTAATGATAACAAACTACGACCACGAGATTTCATCAATTTTCAGGTTAAGTCTGTAGGTTATGAAAATGATATTAAACTCGCACACACATCTAGTGGTCATGTCGTTCGATATGCACAACCCTACAATTCGATTGTACAACCGCAGAAAACATAGGGGAAGCATCAACGTTGGCAACCGAAGAAATCGAAATCGCAAAGAGTGGTCGTGGCCAACGCTTAAGATAGCCAAAGACGTTGAATCACACCCCTCTGGTAGTGACCGTCAATGCTCAATTGGAAAAGGAGAAGACTGTGACACGCCGCACGCAGTGTTACGTCCCGGAGGGAGATTTACGTGGGACTCGCGATGTGGCCGATTTAGAGCGCGAAAGTTAGAATTAATTTGGATTGCGCAGTGAGTCTTTGTTTGGCTTCCGCGTGAGTTCCGAATACAGTTTAATAACAATTTGGATTTAGACGAATTTGAGGTGCGTGATTTTGTTAAGAGAGTTGGATTCGCCCGATGAATTGATCGTTGATCAAATAAATGTTCAGACGCGCAAATGTTGTCTTAATTCACGTAGTTCACGTTTATTACGTTTAACTCTTACAAACTTATAATTTCGATACAAAGATAGTTACGCGTATAATGATTACACGGAAACGAAGAGCGAATGGGTTTACCCTTTTAAGTCAACTGTTCTGTTCGGAGTTCGAGTACAGAGTGTCTGCTCGTTCGTGATATGAAAATTAAGAAAGTCTGATCGTAGGGGAAGGAGCTTTTTTGGGAGGAATGCATTTCCGGATCGGAGCTTCTTAGTGATTGGTTAATCGATCGTGAGAATGTCCACTGACTTACGTGATAGGATGGCGTTATGCGTGGGAATAGTTTTGTTCGTCTATTTATTAGGTCACCGCCAGAGTTGTCTAAAATGTGTAGCGAGCGCCATTTCTTGCTCGATACAAAGGTATCGAGTATCGAAATATTGACCTATACTTTATTACAAAAGCAGCGATTTCTCACAATAGCTCGATACTCTTCTATTAAACAGCGAAAATTTTATTGATACTTTTGTATCGAGTATGGAGAAAGTCATCACTGCTCGATACAAAAGTATCGAGTATCGAGAAAATCATCGCAACTTGATACAAAAGTATCGAGTCACAATAAAATTTTCGCTACTCGATTCAAAAGTATAAATTTATCAAGTACTACTTGATACTGGATACTGTCATATTAAGTAAAAGAAAATTGACGAGTATTGAAGGAATGAGAAAAAATCGCAAGGATTGAGAACGATTCGGATATAATCAAACAGAACAGTGGATTTGAGAAAATCACAGGCAATTGGCAATAATTGGAGAGATTCCGAGGGAATTTATTGATTGATTGTGATTGAATTGATTTATTGTACCTTAGTGACACTGGAAGGCAAATATACCAAAAAAGTATATGGCTAATTATAACATAATACATCAAAAAAATATAATAAAGAATGAGAGAGTATTGGAGTGAATAATAAGAGACAAGCGGTCGGTTCTATAATATTCTATTAACAGTAGTATAGCTAGGCCGATTCTAACTCAGATCCTCTGAGGTGGCGCGGGGCGGGGGGGTTCGCGTGGGGAGGGGTATGCCGTCACGCGGGGCGGGGGACTCGACGGAGTGGCTGACGTCACGCGGGGAGGGGGAAAGCGTTGGAGCGGAGGAGGGGGGTATATATCGATTATCGATTAATTGATCAGCGATTATTGATCTTTATATATTTAAAATTTATTATTGATTTATTTTTGTCTTATATTGTTTACTTAATAGATTTTATTATTTAGCGACTCTCGCCAGAGAGCCAAGTTGGGTGACCCGTGTAGCTGAGAGAAGCGATCGGATTACTAGTATGCATGAGAGAGAGAGAGAGAGAGAGAGAGAGAGAGAGAGAGTCTTTATTTAGCTGTAAGCTACTTCAGTTACAATAACTAATACAATATCTTTCACTACTACGACAATTACTACAATATTACAGTTCGCATATCACATATAGTTCGCATATGGCATACATTTGTCATATCACATATCGTTCAAATCACATACAGTTCGCATATCACATCATCGCATTTTCTCATTCAATAGCATTCCTTCACATATTTCGCTAACGCCCTTCTAAAACGCACAAGTGTGTTTTCCTGTTTCAATATTTCCGGCAATTCGTTAAACATTTGGAATCCACGGTATGTTAATGTCTTTTCCGCTGTTCGAGTTCGCGTTCTGCCTTTTTTTACTTTATGCTGGTCACTCTTTTGCGTTCGTGTGTTGTACCCATGTCGCACGCCACCCAGTTCTACTTCATTTCCTAAATATTGGGGAGTCAGTCCGTTTTTCATTTTATATATCAGTATGCACACATTATAACGCATCCGTTGCCTAACGCTCATGAATCCCGTCGCTTCCAACATTTGTGCCACCGGTGTGTATTTATTGACTAATAGTATTGCTCTCATAGCTCGGTTTTGCGCTCTTTGCAACATGTCCATGCACTCCCCGGTGTAGTTCAGCATAATTGTCCCACAATAATCAAAGTGCGGGCCAATGATTGTCTTGTATATCGTTACTCTCGTAAGCACGGATACACTCCTTTTTATTCGATTTAAAAACGAGATCTTTTTGGCAACCTTCTTCGCAACAAACCATGCATTCATTTCAAAATTTAAGTTCTTATCTATTATCACACCTAAGTATTTTGTTTCATGGACTTCTTCTATTCGATTACCATCTATATTTATACGAATTTCATCTACAACATTCCGTTTCCTCGAATCATGTATAGGCATAAAAACAGTTTTCCCATAGTTAATTTTCAAAGAGTTCCTATTTAGCCATTTCAACAACACTTGTAAACTATTATTTAATTCGTCCTGTATTACAGTCTTATCATCTCCTTGTACGTACATAATCATATCGTCAGCAAATAATTTAACACTACATTTACAATCCTTAAGCTCTTTCTTTATATCGTTTATATACAATATAAAAAGAATGGGCCCGAGTACCGAACCCTGGGCACTCCATAGTCATTTTCTATTTTCATTGACATCGATGGTCCATATTTTACTTGTTGTATTCGGCTGTCGAGATAAGATTTAAACCAATCAAGCACACGTCCACCTATTCCATACATTTCTAATTTTTTAATTAGTATTGTTCTATTTATCGTTTCAAACGCTCGTTTAAAGTCTATAAATACCACTCCTATTATTGCACTATTGTCCAAAATCTGTCTCCATTCAATAAGTGTATTCTGTAACGCGGTCTCACAAGAGTGCTTATCTCGAAATCCTGATTGTTCTTTTATAATAATGTCATTTTTATTTATATATTCTATCAGTTGTTCTTTCACCACTAATTCTAGAACTTTCTCATATACTGGGAGAGTATTTATTGGTCTAAATTCTTCTGCCTTTATACTTCCCCGTATTTTCGGAATTGGTCTTATAATTGAATTCTTCCATTCATCCGGCACAATACCATCCATCATAAGTCTACTTAACAGGTTTTTCAGGACATCTTTGTTTATCCCTTGCCATATGATTTTTAGGGTCACTGCCGTAATTTCATCATTCACACCTTTCTTATCGTCTAAATTACATATTATCTTTTCAAGTGTGTGATTATCAATTTCTTTAAAATTGTTTAAACCGACACCTTCATATCTTCGGTATTCATTGGTTCGCTCTTCTACCTTAATTTCGTTTATAATACGCCCAACGCTCTCGACGAAAAATGTATTAAATTTGTTTGAGATCTCTTCGCAGTCTGTCACTTCCACTCCATTGAACATTATTTCCGCCTTATTTTGTTCTATTGTTTTTTTGCTTCCTATTAGTTGCTTTAGGTTTTTCCACATTGTTGCTGCATCATGTTTTTGTTTATCTATAATTTCTTCATAATATTTTCTTTTGTTTTGTCGAATTATATCCACTACTCGATTTCTCAACACTTTGTATGTATTCCAGCCATTCCAATTATTTGTATTCACAGCTAATTTATATAGAGTATCTCTATTTTTTATCTCTTTTCGGATTTCTTCAGTGATCCAAGGTTTTTCTACCCATTTCTGCGGCCTACTTTTTTAAATAAATGGAGCAACTTCTTGCATTGTGTCTGATATATTTTTGATAATTCTATTTGTAACTGCATTGGTCAGTTCCTTATTATACGCTTCATGTTTTATGGATCCAACTTCTCTTAATCCTCGTAGTTTGGTATCTAGTATATGGTCAAATCTTGCTTTGTTCATGTTTTTTAAGTCACGCTTATAGTATGTTATAATATGGTCATTTTTTATGTTGTCCCAGTATGTAAAAATTTGTATTATATTATGGTCAGTTATTTTTGGTGTCAACAGAACTTTTGTCGTTATTTCGAAATTTGTGAATACTAAGTCGATTATAGTCTTTGTCCTATCCGTTATCCTAGTGTGTTCTGACACGCGTTGTTTCATGCCTAGGCTAAGAAATTTTTTTATCAGTCTTCGTTTATAATGTGTTTCTTTAGATACGTCTACATTAAAATCACCCATTATCACCACTTGACCTAAGTCCACTAATTCCTCAGATTTATTTATAATTAATTCTATAAATTTACTGCGACTGTGGCTAGGTGAATGATACACATTACATACTATCAATTTATCATATTTTTCGGAAAGCTGGATCGCATTTATCCACATACTTTGGTCTATGCTCTCTGAGAATAATATTTTATACCAAATACCTTGTTGGACATAAGTAAGGACACCTCCAGTTCTACCATTTTGCGTATTCGTTCTTACAACATTATAGTTGTGTATTAATAGTTCAATATCTTCTATTGCCTCAGTCACATGTGTCTCTGTCAGACATAATATCAAAGGTTTTTTATCATATGTAAGTTTTTCAATTTCATCCTTATGGGTTATGAATCCTTGTGCATTTAATGTCATAATCAATGGAGTGCATTCTTCGCTTTTCCTGTACTTACGAATATTTTGTAATTGCTATTCATTATCATATGTTGTATTTTTGTGTGCTCTAGATATCATTTGTTTGTGTATTTCGCAAGTCCTATCGGTAGCCTCATGATCTGTGTTTATGTCAGTTTCTTTGAATCTGTCTAGGCGATATGAGCAATTGATACACTTCTTATAGCTTACGGTGCAGTCTCTCTGATCATGTTCCCCAGCGCATTTTCTACATTTGATTTTATTCCTGCATTCTTTCGCAAAGTGATGATATCCCCAGCATTTATAACACTGTAACACACTTACAAAGTCGTAGATTGGGCATATTTTCCACCCAACTTTATTTTTTCCCTTTTCTATGAATGTCTTGTGTGTTTTCGGGTCCGTTTCCACTATTATTGTTCCTAGTCTCGTATCACTTATTGTCTTTTTTAACACCCTGATCGAAAAATCCCGTTGTTCCGTGCACATTTCATTCTGTTCAATTATTTTCTGTAGAAATTGGTTTTCTTGTTCCTCACTCAGATTTAGATTTTCATCAATACCCACGTTTTTGAGTTTCGGTAGCTGTTTTTTTATCGTCGTCACCTTATAACTGTTGCCTATTTTTTTTTCAGTTCCACACTTAGGGCTTCTTGATCGCGGCCCTTTTCACATCCCAGTATTATTTTACCGTTTTTTCCATTTCGTATTTTACTAACACCAATCCCAAGAGTCATTATATCGATATTTGACTTTATTTGTCCCATTGTTTCTTCGTTCTTTTGCTCGACAATCGGTGTAACCACTATTTCCTGCATGCGAGATTTCTTAATTTTGTCAGAGTATGTCTCTTTTATATTTTCTTGTCGCACATCGCTGTTTACTTTTGTTGCAATTGATGTTAGTCCACTTATTTTTGTTTGTTCGTGTTTACTAATTTTGTTTACGGTTGACTTCAATTCTTTGATTTCAGTCATTAAGGCATCCATGCTATTTATTATTTCTTGTTGAAGACACTTTTTGATTTCCTGTTTGATCTCCTGTGCAATCATGTTTCTCATTTCCTGCTTGAATGTTCGTATTTCCTTTTTTACCAACTCTTGTATTGACTGCTCCAAAATATTCGGTTGAGCAGTAATTATTTGGTGTTGCTTTAGACCGTCTATTGGTAGCAATAATTTGTCTATCTTCTGCTCCATGTTGAGCTCGAATCCTTCTTCCTCTTCTACATCTTCTCTTATTCTTTTTGCTCTTCTCTCCTCCCCCCTGCTCGGGTTCGAATCCTCCCTCACGCGCTCTATTATTTTACCGGTGCATTTAACGAGATCATTCTTGATGTTATACTTTTTATGTAATTCGGAGCAACTCTTATGAAATTCCTTCATGCACAGTTCACATTCAAAGGAATTTTTCATGATTTGTTGTTTACATTGTTGACATATTATTTCCTTCCCTGATGTATCGGTTGACATTTCGGTTATGTTTCCGTCTCTGACTGGAACATTTGAAGGCCGAGTCTTTGGCTCGCACTCACCTCCAACACAGGTAACCCTGCGTTGGTGATAATAGATGTGTGCGGTAGCCGGTGAAACGCTGGGCTGTACTGGATTATGTATAGTGTATACCTATGGTCCTATACTCCAGTGTCCTTAGCGTCCCGAGTAGCCGCGCGTGCTGGTCAGTGATCCCGTTTCACGGTTGTGCTCCTGTCACAGTGGAGAGATCACTCACACGATTGTTTTTGTTTGTTGTGACACTTGGAGGAGTCCGTGTTAGTT